>BJKM01000326.1:0-127500 GCA_015082035.1 Chaenogobius annularis
CGGAGGTGTGGGAGGTTGTGCGTGGTCACTGACCTTTGACTCCGCCTACAACATGGGTCTCAGACACGCGGCCCGCGGGCCAACTGCGGCCCCCGGTACGATAATTTGCGGCCCCCATCTTAATATGAAAGATTAATATAAGTGCGGCCCTCAAGATTTTACACTTGTTGTGTGCGGCGCTAAATGAACCAATCACGGGTGAGGTATATGCCTCGAGGGCGGGACATCGGCCGGGCTGCCTCGCTCAGAGGAGAAGCCGTTGTCTGTCGGTTTGAGCTATGCGCATGCGTCTGAGTGGAGCCCATCAGTTCTTTGCTGTTCTCTCGAGTCGCCAACGCGCATGCGTTTGTAGAGTGACGGCAGCAGCGAAACCACATCTGTCTCCTCGAGGTAAGTTTCTGTGATTATTTCGGATTTCATTTTTTATTTCTGGCGCGATATGATGTGAGAAATATACTCTTCTGATGAAATCCCGACGGCTAGTTTTCTGTTTTGGACTCATAAAACAACCCCGTCTCTTACGTGAGGACGGCTTTTCCCCGCTTCCGCTCGGCCAGTTTCACGGGATCTCGTCAAGTCCAAACCGTGACCAGATTTGGACGAGGAAAGTGGAAGTGGATGCGTCCAGCTCTGAGTGTCTGGAGGGGAAGCTATTGAAGACTTTCTCTTCCCGAGCAGTGATATATTAATTACCCTTTGTATTATACCGTGATTCAATAAACTTCATTTACAAACAGTCTCCATTCCTTCACATTTTCAAATGGCAATGTGGTTTTGTTGTGATTTAAAGGAGCTATCCATGATATTGCAATGAGATGGGGTCACTCAAAACTGGAAACTGTTATTGAAGGTTCAAATGTGGTCCATTTTTTTCTGATTCATTGATATTTCCCAAATTTTACTCCAGAGTCAATTTAAAATTATGTTTCAGAACTTTGGGAGAGGAAAACTGTCATAATACTGTGAAAAACAGGAACTTGAAAAAAATACTTTTGAAATGTCTATTATGACATAGTTAAAAAGGACAAAACACTTCATTTTTCCTAGCAACAATACGAAACAAATCAAGCATAGCTCCTTTTAACTGGGTGTCTGGTATTACTTGCGTAGCTGGGTGATGTATAAAAATAAATTGTTATGCTTTCTGCCTAATATAATTTCCCAAAATGAATTTGCATAATTGCCATGTTTAGTTGCTTATCTGTCCTCATCCTTACTCCTTATTTATTATTTTATTCATTGTTTCATGTCTTTAATTCATTATTTTGTGTTAAAAATAAAGATATTTGATAACAGTGTAATGTTTTATCAGCGCTTTTCTTGTGTAAATCCTGATGCGGCCCAGCCTCACCCAGACTCTGCCCCCAGCGGCCCCCAGGTAAAATGAGTCTGAGACCCCTGGCCTACAACAATGCACAGTCCAGCCATGCGGCCGAGCCATGGGAGTAATGGTGACACAGGAGGGGGCCAGGTGGCTCAACTTCTCCAGCCTCTCCCAAAGGGAAAAGACTCAGCTCCTGGATGTCCCTGTGGACCCCAAGGGCCTATTCGGGTCTGCTGTCGCCGCTATGCAACAACTGTGTGAGGGGAAAAAGCTAGAAGGCCAAGCTCTGCAGGTGTGTCTTCCCCAGAAAGAGCCCCCCTCGAGACAGACGTTTTTCTAAGCCGCATATGACCAGACCAGCATATCGCATCCCTAAATGCCAGCTGCAACCTCAGGCCAAAGGTGACAAGCCACTGGAGCTGAAAAGGTGCCTGGGCCAAGAAGTCATTTGCCCCCAAGGTGACGCCGGGAACCCAACAGGGCCAGCCCGCCACCCAGGGCGCAAAGAAAAAGAAACGGGCTGTCTGAAATGGACACCACTGGAGGGAAGCGGACCAGGTCAGACGTCTCTTCCCTCACAAAAGCCAAGTTCAGTGTTCAAACATGTTCTGGACTCCCTCAGACATGTTCTACACGCGTGAAGAGACAGTTGGAGGCTCACACGGCACTCACGGACCAAAAGGAGGAGAATCTGTCCTGCAGAGAGCTCTCGGTGGAGCCACAGCACCACTTACACGAACCAGTGTCAATGTTTTCCTCTTTGTTCAATAAAAATTTGTTCTTGCAAAGAAATAAAAGTGCGTTCCTTTGCAGGCACCAGGCCAAGGACGCAAACAACCACGTTGCAAAACATGGCAAACGTGAACACAAACACAAGAATATTGAACATTCCCATGTTGAAAAACATAAAAAACAACACTGAAAACACAGGTGCAGGGGACCTGGTGTCACAAGCACGCAGGGAGATCTTCCACGCTCACCCAGAGCGTCTTGCTTTGTGGGTCTGGCCCCTGAGAGGTTAAACTTATCCTCTGCGGGTCACGTCATTAATACCATTCAAAGCGCCAGGGCTATTTCTACTCGTAATGCATACGATGGAAAGTGGCGTGCTTTCGAGGAGTGGTGCGTGAGCAAGGGCTGTGTTGCTCTTCAGAGCCCTTTGCCCATCATTCTGACGTTCCTCCAAAGTTTGCTGGAAAAAGGTCTGGCTTTCTCCACCATTAAAGTGTACTTGGCCGCTATTTCGGCTTGTCACGTTGGTTTTGGGGATAAGACGGCTGGTCAGCACCCTCTTATCTGTTCATTCATGAAGGGTGCACGTCGCCTCAGGCCAGTCTCAATGAGCCTAGTCGCTCCGTGGGATTTGACAATAGTGCTGAATGGCCTCGCCCACCATTGGAGCCGCTCCATCAAGTGGAGCTAAAATGGCTTTCCTTTAAAAACGGCTTTGCTGCTGGCGCTGGCTTCTGCCAAGCGTGTTAGTGACATACATGTCAACGTGTCATACATGCAATTTACTAGAGGGGATTCTAAGGTTTTGTTAAAACCTAATCCTTCTTAATGCATGCCCTTTTTTGATTGAATATATGTTGTTTTATTATTGCTCAGTGTTTTATGTTGCACCTTAAGGCCGAGACTTTGTCATGACTCCCCATTGAGCCACCTTCTCTGTCTCCTCTGTCTGCGTCAGAGGAGCATCAACGGCTCCATGCGCTCCGCCCGGTGCGCGCACAGCGCGTTTATGTGGATAGGACTGCATCGTTTCGGGGAAGTGAGCAGCTTTTTGTGTCATGGGCTCCACCCTATCGGGGTAAACCCCTCACGAAACAGCGTTTGTCTCACTGGATAGTGGAAGCTATTACCCGCGGCCTATGACAGCAGCGGGATTCAGCCCCCTGCTGGTCTGGGCGCTCATTCCACTCGTGGCATGGCTACAACATGGGAAGTGTTCCGGGGCACCTCGGTGGAGGAGATCTGTGCGGCGGCCAGCTGGACTAGGCCTCACACCTTTGCCAGGTTCTACAGACTAGACATCACAGGGCCCTCACCATCTCAGAACGTCTTGAGTGTGGGGGCATCGCCCCGGGTGCTTGTGTGATCGTTGGTCTTCGGGTAAGCTTGTCTGGCATTACGGGAGTCTCTATATCCCATTTGTGAGATATCGAAATGAATGTTGAAAGAGAACTTTAGGTTACGGAATTAACCCCGGTTCTCTGAAACATGAGTGCGGTATCTCACCAGACCACCCATCTTGCCCTGAGCGAGAAGAGTGTGCTTACTTAGACTGATGAGGTGACACCTCCGTCACGCTATATACACAGGAGGAGTTGGCTCCACCTCCTCTGCGTCGCGTCTCCCAGCCAGTCAGAGACTGGCGTAGTGTTATAAGGCTTCTGGGGACCAGCGTGAGAGCTGTCCCATTTGTGAGATGCCTCACTCATGGGGTTAATTCCTTAACCTAAAGTTCTTTCTCCAAGGAAAGTCATGCTCGCTGTTGTTGCGTTGTTTAGACTGATAAAGCATGATGCAATGCCCACCCCATGGCCGGAACAGATATTACAAGCACTGGGATTCATCTCTCTCCAGATATCAGTTAACCCTATGTACTCTTTTGCTATATTTTTTTTTTTTTCTCTGTTCAAAGGCTATTCTGCTTGAGATCAATATGGCCCCTCCCCTCTTATGTTTGCCCCTGTATGAGGAATAGTAAAGTCTATCATATCCAAATTTTGTAAATTAGTGATTGTCATTACAATGTTTTTTGTAGGCATATAATATCTATATTTTCTTTTATTTTTGTTAGTATATTTGACCCTTTAATTTGCTCCAGGTCATTTGTTTCAGGATTTGCATTTCCTTCTGGTTTTTAATTTCCGTTTTGAATTAATCAATGCAGTACAATTTTAGATTCTCCTTTCTCAGCAAATAACCTGATCTAAACTGGTGGAAAACAGTGGGGACTAGAGATTCACCTGGGGCTGTTGGCCTCCTGCTCGCTGTGGCACAGATTCAGCAGCTCAATAAACTTCTGAGGGAATGAGGCGAAGTCCACCAGAAGGCCCTGCTGCACTTTGAGACTGAAACACAGAACACACGCACCATTGGACTGTGCTAGCAGAGAGCCAAATAGTCACTCTGGTCCAACTGCACGTACCTTTGAAAGTCCTCCTCTGAGAGATGGACAGGGTGAACAGGAAGTATGGATCTTTGTCATCAGTCAGTCGAACACAGAGAGTCTGAGGAACAGAAAACCACATGGTGCAAGATGGTGTCACTCACTAATCTTATTAGGGCTGCACAAGTGATCACAAAAATATTGATACCGTGTGTATGTGAGAGTGAATGTGGGACAATGGATGAAAATTAGCCCACGGCTACAATCCGAATCCGGCGGGTTTACTATGTCATGTATGTTCGTTAACATGCACTATCCCAACCAAAAAGCAAACAATAATATACATTGGTACAATAATCGATATCCAATAATATATCGCAACAACATTAAGGTTTTGATCTGACAGAAATGTACTGTTATCTGAATATAAAATGAAAAAAAAAAAGGCAGATTTCATCCATGATTTCCTTATTCAGTCCTAGCATCGTTTTGGCTTTGTAACATTTGTATTGTGACACCCGTTTCCAAGTTGAAATGTGAATATGGACCAGTGGATTCACTCTGTCACTGCATCTAACAGATCAGTGTGTGGATGCAAAACAACTTTCTCCAGCTGAACTCAGACAAGACTGAAATCATCATCTTTGGCCCACAGATACAAAGAGAAAGTGTTAACAGTCACCTCCTGAGTCTCGCTCTAAAACCTACAAATCAAGTTAGAAATCTGGGGGGTAATAATGGACTCAGATTTGAATTTTAACAGCCACGTCAGAACAATCACATCAGCAGCTTTTTACCATCAAAAAAACATTGCCAAAATCAAAAGTATAGTGTCTAAACCAGACCTGGAGAGACTTATCCATGCGTTTGTCTCTAGTAGATTAGACTACTGTAACGGCCTGCTCACTACTGGCCTCTCCAAACGAGCTGTAAAACAGCTGCAGTACATCCAGAACGCTGCTGCTCGGGTCCTGACTAGAACCAGGAAGTATGATGACATTAGTCCTGTTGCTCAGGTCTCTGCACTGGATCCCTGTGGCTCAGAGAATAGACTTTTAAAGCCAGCTCTGCTTGTATACAAGTCTCTCCATGGCCTAGCACCAAAGTACATCTCGGACATGTTAGTGCCATATGAACCATCTCGGACTCTGAGGACCTCAGGGACCGGCCTCCTGCTGGTGCCCAGAGTCAGGACTAAACATGGGGAATCTGCGTTTCAGTTTTATGCAGCTAAAATCTGGAACAGTCTTCCTGAGGATGAGAAGACAGGCCGCTACTGTGGCAATGTTCAAATCTAAACTAAACTAAAAACTGTTTTGTTTGGCTGTGCATATTGACTGAAATGCTTTTCTTTGCACTCTTCTCTTTTATGTCTTGAACTATTATATTTGTGATTTCTGCCATGTCTTTGTGATTTTAATGCATTTTTTTCCTGATGTGTGAAGCACTTTGAATTGCCTTGTGTAAGAATTGTGCTCTACAAATAAACTTGCCTTGAAGTAGATGTGGGAGATGTGTTGAAAAATTTACTATTTCGAAATTCTTGGTGGAGATATGTCTTGGCATCGCGTTGGCGGTCGGGGGACAGTGCCTCTGGACTGGCAGACCAGGGGTGGTGGTCCCTCTGTTCAAGAAGGGGGACTGGAGGGTGTGTTCCAACTACAGAGGGATCACACTCCTCAGCCTCCAAGGTCTATTCCAGGGTACTGGAGAGAAGAATCCGACCGATAGTCGAACCTCGGATTCAGGAGGAGCAGAGTGGTTTTCGTCCTGGTCGTGGAACACTGGACCAGCTCTATACTCTCCATCGGGTGCTCAAGGGTTTTGCCCAACCAGTCCACATATGCTTGTTCTCCAGGTTTTGTGGACCTGGAGAAGGATTTCGACCGTGTCCCTCGGGGTGTCCTTTGAGGGGTGCTCCGGGAGTATGGGGTCCGGGGCCCTTTGCTCAGGGCAGTCCGGTCCCTGTATGACCGGAGCAGGAGCTGTGTTCGCCAGTAAGTCAGACCTGTTCCCGGTGAATGTTGGACTCCTCAGGACTGCCCTTTGTCACCGGTTCTGTTCATTGTTTCTATGGACTGGACAGAATTTGTAGCGGATCACAGGCGCCATCAAACCTGGACCTGACACATGCACTGGGGCGGTTTGCAGCAGAGTGTGAAGCAGCTGGGATGAGAATCAGCACCTCCAAATCTGAAGCCATGGTTCTCAACCGGAAAAAGGTGGCTTGCCCTCTCTGGATGGGTGGAGAGTCCTTGCCCCAAGTGGAAGAGTTCAAGTATCTCGGGGACTTGGTCACGAGTGAGGGAAGGATGGAACGTGAGAATGACAGGTGGATCGGTGCAGCGTCTGCAGTGATGAATCGCTGAATCGGTCTGTTGGGGTGAAGAAGGAGCTGAATCGAAAGACAAAGCTCTCGATTTACCGCTCAATCTACGTTCCTACCCTCACCTATGGTCATGAGCTTTGGTTAATGACCAAAAAGGACAAGATCGCGGATACAAGTGGTCGAATGAGTTTCCTCCGCAGGGTGACTGGGCGCTCCCTTAGAGATTGGCTCCCTCACGGGAGGAGCTCGGAGTAGAACCACTGCTCAACATCGAGAGGAGCTAGCTGAGGTGGCTCAAGCATCTGTTGCAGATGCCTCCTTGACTCGTCCCTGGGGAGGTGTTTCGGGCATTTCCCACCAGGAAGAGGCCACAGGGAAGACCCAGGATACGCTGGAGGGACTATGTCTCTTGGCCAGCCTGGAATGCCTTGGGATCCCCCTGGAGGAGTTGGAGCAAGTGTCTGGGGAGGGGGACGTCTGGAAGTCCCTGCATAGACTGCGGCCCCCACGACCCGGCCCAAGATAAGAGGAAGATGATGGATGGATGGGTGGATATGCAAAATTACAAGAGAGTATATTCAAATATAATCTATAATTAAACTACCAGTATTCAAATAAGGGCATAAAGGGATATTTCTGGACTTTTGTGGTAATTTTTTGGTCCATCACATCTTGCATAACACATTCTGAGTTCATGAGCACATTCTGATGCCTTGTTAAAATACTGTCTGAATATTGTTGATACTCCAAACTTTTTTATTTGTCAACATTGCCCACCCCTATCTTAGCGAACACAATTCACTAGCCCCAACACTTGTTGGGGCTAGTGAATCAAGCCTTGCATTAATGAAGCTATAAATATGCATTTTGCATTGATTTAATGGGGGTTTATTTGGGTTATGATTTTATCTCATAATGATTCAAGATTCTTTAAACTACGTGAGAGAAAGAAGTTGGAAGAGAAACAATTGCAAATGCTTTTCTCAAGACCCTTTGCATGATTGACTGAAATGTTTAAAAACACAAATTTAAATTAATCCAATGATTTTCCTACCTGTAAACTAAACTCTTTAAAAGCACACTCGTGACAGGTGAAGGTCGCTAATCTTTTATTTGTTTTTAAGATGCTTTGTTACAGTCAAAAGATACACTCCAAAAGTGAAACTTCAGACATGTTGCCATTCATTACCTCTTACTCCACTTTCCCCCCTTTAACAATTTTAGCCTTCATAGGGGCAATGGTGTCGAGAACATTCAAAACACTAGATGTAACAGAGTTCAACAAATCATTTACATTAGAACATGAGACATTTTCAAAGTTAATTATTTCCATAAACAGTTTTCCCGTGCTGTCATTTATGTGTCTCCTCCGGACAATTGCAGGACCAGCTGGTGGTTTGGGAAAAACAGACAGGTCAAAGAAGACACAGAAATGATCAGACAGAGCAACATCGACCACATTGACATTTGAAATATTAACCCCTCTTGTAATTAGAAGATCTAGAGTGTGCCCTCTGCTGTGGGTGGGGTCACTCACGCGCTGAGTAAGACCGAAAGTTTCAAGGACAGCATGAAGCTCTTTAGCGTTTCTGTCACAGATATTATCAACATGAACGTTGAAGTCACCTGTTATGACCAAACCATCAAAGTCTATGCATACGACTGAAAGCATCTCAGTAAAATCATCAATAAAACGTTTGCAGTGCTGAGGAGGCTTGTATAAAACAATGAAGAGAATGGATGGAGACTGTTTTAGCTCCATTTTAAAGGCTTCGTACTCAAATGTTGAAAACACCCCAAAGGACAACCTGTGGGTAACTATTTCATCTCTAACAAAAGCACACACACACCTCCTCCCTTTTTGTTTTCTCGTGTTTCAGATTCAGACATAAAGTTGGGTGGAGCAGATTCTATTAGAACTAAATTTACTGTGTTTTTGTCAAGCCATGTTTCAGTTAAAAACATATAAAATCAAGATTATAAGAAGAAATAAAATTATTAATTAAGAATGATTTGTTACATAAGGATCTGACATTTAGCACAGCAAGTTTTGAGACTAGTTTCAGTGAGAACTGGCGTTATCTTTTTTACTGGGAATATGAATCAAATTTCTCAGATTGGGCAGTCTGACTCGCATTTTGTTTTTCCATCTGTGTGATGTTACTACAGAAATAGCACTAGGTGAGGCTTTTTTTACACAGGGCCCCGGGTTGGTTTGATTTTTTATACTTAAATATGACTATAAGTCCCGGCAACGCTGAGACCCAGTGCATCCTAGCTATGGGAGATACCAGGTGAAAGGCGAGGGGGGATAGGTGGGGGGGCTTTTGTTGGTGTAGCGGGAGCCGGTGAGGGTTTCGGACCAGGTGAAAGGCGGGGGGGTTTAGGTGGGGCGATTTTTGTCTGTGTAGCAAACGTCAGGGGAGAGTTAATCATCGTTAGAACGTCACATCGATTGTTAAAACATATGATTCCATTTACTGACTCTAAAATGGTGAGTTGTGTCATCATGAAGGATTTAGTGTGAATGAAGAGAGACTTACCCTTTTGTGGACTGTGGTGGCAGACAGACCTATAGTGACGCGGATGGAGCTTTTTCTGTGGAAATGAAAACATAGCATGGGCTGAGAGCCTCAGACAGAAACGTGAGTGAGTGATATACAAACTGTAGAGACAATTGGAGCTTGTGGAGCCAAAGTGAAAATGTATATGCTGATGCAATTACCAAATTTGTGTTTATTATCTCCATATTACTGGGTCTATCGGATGACACAAAAAGTGGCACACATTTGAGCGTCAGCACAAAGAAGCTGTGTTTTTTGTACAAGAGACAAAACACACTGACTAACAGAGCAGTAATAAAAGGTAACATTAGGCAGTCACTGGGGCAAAGTGGGCATCATGTATAAGGGCACAACAACATTAGCAGCCTCCAGCGGGCCAGGGATCACTATCAACCTGGAATATCAACCTATTATCAAGTGCTCATGTAGTAAGTGTGCACTGTGGTTCATCTCCCTCCAGATGTCAACTAGTCACGACCGCCTGACCCAGACAACCACACAATGAGGAGGAGGAGCCTGTAAAGGAACCTTAAACTGCGGACTCGGACTATGTTTTTTGAGCGATTCAAATCCTATTTTTGTGATGTTCTTAAAACAATGCCCATTGTGCTTGTAGTTTCTCTGAATCATAATATTATCTAAAATCTTTGTCAAGGCCGTCTCTGTACTGTGGTTCACCCTAAAACCAGACTGGCAGCCCTCAAGAATGTTGGGTGTGTTTAAAGAAATAAAAATTGAGCCAAGTAAAGTAAAGTTTTTTTTTGAAAATGTTGCTTAAAAATGGTCTGAAGTTGTTGAGATTGTTCAAATCTAATTTGCTCTTCATCAGCCGAGGCCTCACCACTGCTGCTTTAAAGGCAACTGTCTGAAGAGACAAATTAAACAAGTTTAAAAGCTTGTATTTAAAAGATCCATAAAATGACCTGGAAAATGCGGTTATGAGAAACATCCTTTACGGTAAAGGCATAGAAACACATTTACACATTATATTTTTTACTATTAATCATAGCGGGGCAAACACAGGATGGGAGTTGTAATATTGATTTCAAACCGATTGGAATCCAATCCAACCTACATTAGACACTGGAGGAACAATAAATAAGTTCTGTAAATGAATGAAGAATATAGGCCTGATTGACATCTGGAGGGAATTGAAACCTATGGCACGCCAGGACACCCTTTTTTTTTTTTTTTTCAATCCACGTACAATCAAATTTTTTATCTTCAATAAAAGACAGATCTTAAACCACTGAAGGAAACTTAAGTGACCATTCTCCTATCTACATTACTGTAGATTTGGAGGAAAGACAAAAAAAACACACTTTGGAGGGACAATGCCTGCCTGCTTAATGACCCTTAAAAATATCAAACAAAGTTACGACTTATCTGGCAGAAAATAACAATGGTGAAACTTCCTCGCCCATCCTTTAAGATACTGCCAAAGCAGTTTTGAGAGGACAAATTAAAGCCATAGCCTCAGCAAAAAAGAAACAACAAGAAAAAGTCAAATGATTTGCAAGATAAACTAAAACTGCTGGATGTAAATCATGCCAAGAAGGGGTGCCCTAAAATGCTACTGGAAATTAAAAAGAGGCGAAATATAGTTAAGAAAATGCTCTTATTAAAAGATATAGTGAGCGTAGATCTTATAAAATCACACCAATTATAGCCACTGATACTAGAACAAGAATGTGGTGTGATTTTGTGTTTACAAAATGAAGAAATGTAGTTTTACCTCTGCGTGTTTATAGCACCTGATAATTAATCAAACTTTGAATCTTAGTTGTGACTAAAATAATTTTATTTTGTTGAAAATGACAGCAGTTATATCCAAGAATATCTAAAACAAGAATGTGGGATGATTGTGTTTACAAAGTGAATGCATGTTGCTTTTGGTTCTGGTTGTCTATAGCCTACTCTAATTAGTATACCTTTGTCTTTGATAGTTAATTCTGACAAAAATCCACCGTCAATGTTTTTCATGTTTACTCCAGGTGTAACCATGGATACGCTGAACTACTATGTGGTTTTACTCTGCTTTTACATGTGAAAGTCAGTTAATTACGCTGAAAACGTATCAAGTTCCAGCAACAGAATCACAGGGTACGGTTATATACGATTTAGGGAAAAAGGCGATGTGAGTAAAATGTTATGTCGCACAAGGCGGATACCGTAATGCAGAGGGAAGTAGAGTACATGTGTTTGGAGGAACCCAAAGACTGAACGGGGGATAGTGTCACCGCGGTGTAGTCAATATGCGAGTCCCGCAGTCCTTACCTCTCCTCGCAGTCCCGGCTCCGCACGGACACGGACAAAGCTTTACAAAACAGCTGCTCCATGTTCCGCTCCTGTCCGGCGCCTGGACACTAGCGTGGGACCAGCGGGGACACACCGCGGTCCGCCTGACGTCAACTGCTCCCCGCTAAAGCCCCAGTCTTTATGGCTCTGTCTCCGCTCCAGCCTCGGTTCTTATAGCTCTGGCACCTCTCCTCTCCGCTCCAGCCCCGGTTCTTATGGCTCTGGCACCTCTCCTCTCCGCTCCAGCCCCGGTTCTTATGGCTCTGGCACCTCTCCTCTCCGCTCCAGCCCCAGTTCTTATAGCTCTGGCACCTCTCCGCTCCAGCCCCGGTTCTTATGGCTCTGGCACCTCTCCTCTCCGCTCCAGCCCCGGTTCTTATGGCTCTGGCACCTCTCCTCTCCGCTCCAGCCCCAGTTCTTATAGCTCTGGCAGCTCTCCGCTCCAGCCCCGGTTCTTATGGCTCTGGCACCTCTCCTCTCCGCTCCAGCCCTGGTCCTTCTCCGCTTCACTTACCGTGTTGTTGTGGTGTTAAATTCAATCTGGCGCTGTCCTCCCGCCACACAGCTGTGTCCGGTCCGCTGCTCACGTGACCGGAACTCAAGTAGGACGAACGTCCTATTTTTATAAAAGTCAGAACAGAAATGTACACGCATGAAACATACAACATTATAAAATAGTATAAATAATATTGAGACCCTGGCAGGTTTAGTTAAGTTTTTTTCTCAATTTTTTAGCACATATTCTCTTCCAATCTCCAAAGCACTAGGGGGCGATGGTCCTTCTTTCCGATTGGGCTCGTGTCCGTGTCTGCTGACTGTTAGGAGTCCGCGGTGTTTTCTGGGAGCAAGACAGGGTGCTAGACAGGGGGCTGGAACTGGATTATGCGGCGGGGCAGAGGTGCACGTGGAAACGACTCTCTGGTCGGGTTCAGAACTCAGAAGACCGAACCGGTGGTGCCTCACGGGCTATTGAAGAGCGCGAGGGGGAGCGGGCAACTCAACCTGAGCGCCAGGGGACTGCACGAGGGTAAGCCCCGCTGACCCCTGACCCACAGCTGACCCACAGCTGACCCACAGCTGACCCACAGCTGACCCACAGCTGACCCACAGCTGACCCACAGCTGACCCACAGCTGACCCACAGCTGACCCCAATCCCACAGCTGTCCACTGCAGTCTCACAACTGTTATTGCAATGGTTTAAATACATTTTACTGTTTCTCAGATCAAGATTAAGACTGTCACTTAAGGACAAAGCTTATTTCTGGAGCTCACTGGGGTAGTCTGCTCAAGTGCAGTGGTTCCCAACATATTTTCCTTGAAGCCTTCCTGGTGGAACTGGAGACTTGCCATGCCCCCACAGTTCAAAACTGCACCCCCACAAATATGTAGTATTTTAAATTGTATTGTAAAATACTACACATGTAGTGTATGTATTACATGGTCCAGGGTGAACTAAATAAATTTGACCCACAATCTGCTGCTGTGCTTCAGTCCCACAGAGCGTGTACCGGCTGAATGTGGACGCTCCAGAGGAGGCTCAGGAAGCCGTTTCGTTTGGCGGATCGGACCGCTGGTGGGAGCAGACTGACCTCACCAAGCTGCTGCTCTCCTCCAACCAGCTCACGGAGCTGTCTGAGGACCTGCGGCTGCTGTCTGCCCTCACCACGCTGGATGTAAGTGTTACTGTGTCCCGCTTCCTCAGCAGGGGTTGACATGGTGCTGGTGGTTCTGAGTGTGACTATGATGTGCTTGGTTTCAGCTCCATGACAATAAGCTGCAGATTTTACCCCGGGCAGTGGGGGAGCTGCAGGAGCTGCGGCAGCTCCGGCTCAGGTACATTACTGTAAATGATATACTCTTATGGTGTGCACTAATGTGTAACCCTGTTCTGTGCAGCCATAACCAGCTGAGTACTGTGCCCCTGGAGCTCTTCTCTCTGGCCCTGCTCAACAGCCTCACTCTGCAGCAGAACCTGCTGGAAAGCCTGCCTCCAGAGCTGGGGCAGCTGCACAGCCTGACAGAGCTGGTACTGAGGACCACTTTCCCGTCATGTTGCTTAATTACTGTATTAAGTCTAAGAAATAAGAGTGTTATTATTAAGATTATGATGTTTTTATTTTTATACTGTGCATAATCTGTTTCTGTACCCTTTGTTGCAACACTGGAATTTCGCCATTGTGGGACGAATAATGATGAACTTATCTTATCTTATATGCTGTGCTGTCACAGGACTTGTCTAGGAATCGTCTGCAGGAGCTGCCCAGTGCTTTGGGTGATCTTGGCCATCTACAGAAACTCAATCTGGAGCACAACCAGCTGGGCTCTCTCCCTGACAGCGTGGGCCGCCTGTCCTGTGAGTGACTGTGTGTGCTTGAGTGTGCAAGGGATGGCACTGGTCTGACCGTGAGCTGGGACTGTTTACTCAGGTCTGCGGGTGCTGGAGTGCAGTGAGAACCATCTGACCACGCTGCCCTCCTCTCTGGCACAGCTCACCTCTCTGGAGCAGCTCTTCCTCCGACAGAACCGGCTCAGACAGGTCCCTACTCTATCAGGGGACTCGCTGAAGGTAAACAGCACCCGCCCGGACTGTGAGGGCTCCTTCTGTTAAGTCTGTGTTCTCTATGTCTAACAGTGAGTCTTTTTTATTAACTTACAGTACATTTTCTAGTCATGAATATTTTGATGTCTGTCACAATGTCAGTCCGGTCCTTGATCGTCAGGGGGTTTGTGTCATCCATTTCCTTGTGATGGCTTTTTTTTCCTCCTGCCAAACTTATATTCCAGATATATTCCTTTTTTGTGTCCATGGCAGGAGTTTTGAGGCCCAACTACATAGTTCTGAAATCTAATGGGATGGCAACATCAACTACAGTCTGTATCTCCTTGTTGATTTCAGTCCAATATTTTTGGAGCAACAGAACAGTCCCAGAGCACGTGGTAGTGGTTTGCCTCCTGGTTCCCACATTTTCTCCAGCAGGCAGCATTTCCCTTTGAGTATTGGGGCATACCACACTTTGAACCATGGCGTTATGTATCAAAGCAAGCTATAGATCATACTTTGTTGTTCCCTCACAGCATGGGCTGAAAGGCGAGCAGAGGATCGATATCTGTTCGACGCGCGAAAGATACACCGTTCGGAAGACATGTGTGTTAATATTCCCTGGCTCCCTTGCTCACCTTATACCGGTCAGCTGTGAGTTTCATGGATGAGTCAAATACAAAAGGTTACCTTCTCTGTCATCGTGGCATCCTTTCTCGGAACACCCTTGTGCTTATTTAATATACTGCTCATTAGTGAGATAGTATTGGACAGTCGTGATTTAGGCATGAAGATTTATACCTGATATGAAAGTCTTGCGATTGCACCAATTCCCAGTCGTATTTTTTAGAGAAAAAATAATCTGGAGTTGTTTCTAAAAAAAGCGCTTGCACTTGGTTAACGAATTGAAACCGAGTCATGTTAGTGAGTTTTATAAATGGTCATGCGATGTATTTGTGGATCCTAAAACTTTGTTTAATGGTTCTTCTGCCGTTATCATGGACCAAACAATAAATATTTGGAAGTAAAACACGGGATAAAACACACAAAGGAAACCAAGCCAAGCAGATCGTTACAAAGTCCTAGTCTTCACTTATCTCTACTTCTCTTCTTTTTCTACAGTCCGTCATGCCAAGCCAACGGTCGACTTATCTTTTAAATAATGTAGCCATGTATAGAAGTTAGTAGTTTACACACGTGGTGATAAAGATTTAATGAGTGTTTCTTCAGCCTTGCCGAATCCAAAAAAGAGGGTACACAAAAACACGCTTGATAACTTTGTACCGCAGCCCGAACGACCAACTCGGCTGAACACGTTTTGGAAAGACGCTTTTGTAATTCTTTGTGCCTTTTGCTGCATATGGTGGTTTCTCTTTTTTCCTCTGCGTCAAATCGTTCCTTGTGTGTTTTTTGTTTTCCTGTTTTGTTGTTCAAATACTGTGCGGGCCATCATGCCCAACAAAAACAGGCTTAAATTATGATAAAATAATGCAATATTGTCATCAAATTATAATCTAAGTCTTGAATATAAAAGAGCTCCAGTAAGTCACAGTCCATTAAGAGACCTTTTTTTGTGAGTATGTGGAAGCAGTGCAGTAACAGTTCGGCCTCTCAACAGTTTACGCCTCAAAATCATGCAAGTCAATACCAATTGAAAATTTGTGAATGACCTTTGGTTTATTAGGAAAGACACTTCCACGCTTACCTTCAATTGTAATTTATTTTTATTTTTAAGGCTGTATTTGTGTTGTCTCGTCTACTGGATTTTTCTTTGCATCAAAGCATGCATCTACATCGCTCCTGCAAGTGTTAATTAAAGCAGTAGCGAATCGGAGACAGATCAAGCTGTTTGTTTAATTTGGTTTACTTGTCAGAGGCTCAACTCCAGGGCCGGTCGACCGGTGTCGATGCTATAGAATGGTTGTGTGTGTGCAAGATAAGGCATGGATAGCGCACGCCATCTGATCCCGAATAAAATTACCGATCAATGAGTGAATAATGAAAGAAAGTCTGTGCAGTTAAAGCTTATTCTATTTATTTTTGTAACAGTTAACTTTGGAATGTATTTTGTATTTCAGAGTGGGGGGTAGGCGCATGTATAGAGGCGGAGATATAGAAAGTCAAATAGATAAGATGAATGAAATAGTATTGGACGATACTCTGTCGTCAGTGTTATATCAAGAAGCTTGCGACTTGAGCTGCTGTAAAGGGCTTCGCAGACAGTGCGTGGCTTGGATTCTAATACATGCAATATCAAGAGGAACAAAAGGGAGTTTATGTTAAGATTCGTGTCTCTCTGGTCAGATACGAACTCTATATATAATCTAACGATGCATAATAGTAGAGCTGTCTAATGAGCAACATGTTAGTTTAGATTTGTATCCATTACACTCTCTAGATACTAAAGTGTCAAAGATTCGAATAGATTATGAAATGCTGAACCTGGTATAATGCACTCGCTATTCAGTACTGAAACCTATCTCAGTCGGTGTTCCCTCCTTCTCTCTCTCTTTGTCCTCAGTGGAGAGTTCCTTCGTCGTATTGTGCTCAAGGAAAAATGATTCAGTTTGTACGTCATTGCCAGCTGACTGCCTGTTATTAGTAAAAATACAAAACGATTTACAACTTCTTCTATCCCATGGAGTCACTTGCACACAAATATCAGAAGAAACCAAGCTCCGGAACAGTCCTTATGTGTTATTCTATCCTACTCCCGTCTCACATTGCAGCTGATGTAGCCGCTCGCTCCGCCTACGCTGGGCGGGGACGCATTCCTGCTAAGGCGCTGTCGCCTGAAAGGAGGGATGGGCTATTTGTATTGTTAATGCTCTGACATTGCTCTACTATTGAGTGCAGGTATTTAGCAATCAATATTTGCAACCGAATCGCCTGGCGGGCGCGTCTGCCCTCCACGGGTTGCTTTTTGCCAGTGAGCAGTTTAGGGGCGATAGGTTAAGCATGATTTAACCAGTGCAAACATACGGGAAAGCTTGTTGGACACTTAGACGTAAGATAGAGGTGTAAAGCTGACACCGTCCTCTGTTTCTGCATTACATACCCTGTGCATTCGCGGGATTCTGTCTAAAGAAGTGTAATTTCTTCTGTTTTATAACAACATGGTTTCAGATTTGTTCAGAATGGCCATAGTCTACGGAGGGTGGAATTAGCACGTCCCTTCACTGCTTCCTCTTTTCAGACGTTACACGATTAACACCATTGTGTGTTTCTTCAATACTTTTCCCTGCTTGCTCAGATCACTCCACCTCACTGTCTTCAATAGAGTGGGTTTGTGGCTTTGAGAGTGAAGATGCAACAGCGCTCTGGGGTCCTTGAACTAGCGTGTCTTTGCCTGTGCTGAATAAAGCTCTTGTGAAGTTGGGCTGTTTTGGTCTCCCCTATGTACGCTCTTTACAAACTTTTTCCACTAGGCAATTGTGGGATAGCGCAAAATTGACACACTAACAACATGAAAAAAAAAGGAAACTATAAATAAAATCACAGCGTATAATTTGCTCGGGAAGATGGTGCCATGCTGTTATGTTGTTAGCTGTTCGGCCGCCGATAATTCTATCCAAATTCATCAGCGGATGAGATCGTTGGGATTGAGATCTCAGATATAAAAGGGCTAGAAAAGAGACCACGCTCTCTTTTGTCTTCAAACCGTGTTGTGCCCAATGGTGTTTGAACGAAGATCACGGAGACAAGAGGTAACAGAATAAGTGGATAAAAATGTTATAGTGGAAAAATCAAGTTTGTAAGAAACACAAAAAATGCTCGTACAAAGGCAGGAGGACTCTAGTTAGTCGTGTTGTCTAGAGAAATTCGTGATGCACGTTTTTTTTTTCTCTTCCTTTCTCTTTTTTTTTTTTTTTTTTTTTTTTTTTTTTTTCTATTGACAAGTCTTCCTGAGTCTCTCGAAAACATAAGGGAAATATAATTTGAAAAATAACACTAACGGTAGGTACCGCTATAGACCCGGCATGAATTCATCAACCATGAATAAAAACATGGAACTTGGCAAGTTTCCTATTCGGAGAACATCCCCCTTCTAGTGACTCCTCTGTCCCTCCCCAACACTTTTCATTTCTTTTCACACCTTCACATTCTCTTTCAAAACAAATTTGAAAAGGAAGAGGAAAGATTTATAGCATTTTTTATTGGGTTGCGTGTGTACTGTTACCCGATCTAATTAGATATGAGGTATCTCGTCCCTATCCAACACAATTATCTGTGAAGACAAAAATATAGAAGTAAAATTGGTTAAAAAAAACCCACTTCTTCTTTCCTCTTTGGTTTCTGGTAGGCTCGT
Organism: Chaenogobius annularis; assembly: GCA_015082035.1. Classification (NCBI taxonomy): domain Eukaryota; kingdom Metazoa; phylum Chordata; class Actinopteri; order Gobiiformes; family Gobiidae; genus Chaenogobius; species Chaenogobius annularis. The sequence continues at coordinate 18,480 of BJKM01000326.1, forward strand.
CTGTTTCTCTCATCCTGTGGTTTTCTCTCACTGTTTCCCATTCCCCCCCCCCCCCCCCATTTTTTCAATGTGGCTTCTCCCTTCCCTATTTTTTTTGGGTTCCTGCTTTATGTTGGTTTGGTTCTATCTCCCATTTCTTAGTTTATCCTCTCATGCTTGGTTATATATGGTTCTGTGTTTTCCGCTTTCGCTCTCTCGTCTAGCTTGTCAACACGTTTATTGGGTCAAAGTCTAGTAGGATCGGACTTGGTATTTTTTAGGTTGTGTCGGGGTGAAGCGAAGTGGTGTGGGAGGGAGGTAGAATCATTTGTCGGTTAGGGGTCTCGCTCCGAATATCTGCTATTAGTCGTGGGGTATATATATGACAGCACTAGAATAAAAAAAATAAACTGAGGTCCCAATAGAACAAGGATTGAGACAGTCCATCGTCCATCGCAGCTAATAACACATCATGTGTGACTTTAACTAGTGGCAGTTTTAGTGTGTGGGGGGCTCTGGACGCCTGCTGGAAAACTTTCAAATAAGTTATTGTCCTGTAGATGGCGACAAAGCTGTTTAACTACAACGTCTTTCAAGGATTTTAGAGACAAAAGGGTTGAATTTGAGAATAGGTCCTGTAGTTTATCAAACTGGTCAGGTTATCAAGAATGAAGGCTTTTTCAGAAGCGGTTTAATGACTGCATGTTTGAAGGACTTGGTGGAACATCACCACTTTCTAATGCACACGATAGTAAGGTCGTATTTATGTAAGACATGAATCTATAGATTAATTGGGGAGAATGTTCTTTGAGGAGTCTGGCTTGGGAATCGGGTTCTAGAAATCAACATGACGTTTTAAGAAGGCCATAATGGCTGAAGTTCTCTCTGCTTGATCACAGCTGCGGAGGCAGTGAACCTTCTTCTAGTGCTACTAAGATGGACTTAAAGTTGGGACACTAGTTATTAAATAACAGCTTGGGCTTGTTCAAGACGCGCTCAATAGTGGGAGTAACGTTTTCATCAAATGTTTATATTCTTATTTATTATTCGTTAAAAAATGTATTGAAAATCATGTGAGCTGACGAGTAGCTGGGAGTGGACGGCTCTACTAGCGGCTGTGAACAAGTGTGTTGTTAGCCTGGCTACCAACGCTGAATAATAAATCTATTGTTATTTTTTAATTGACGCTTTTATTGCAATTTGAATAGTAAATCTGGTTTGGCCCTGTACGCAGAGCTTGACTTATAGACAGTAGGCAGATTTTTATCCATGATTCTTAGGGATGTCCTTATCGTGTGGGAGCGAAGGAAATCGTCTGTCTCTAATTTTCTAACTCTTTGTGCTTATGTGAACGCAGTATCTCAACAGTAGGCCATGGGGCAGGTACAATTTTCTCTCGGCCTAGATGACCTTACTCGCTTTAGCGGAGCTGCAATCATCAAATGACAGACTTCGAGAGAGAATAATCATAAGTCAAGCTCAACCAAATTGGATCACTTACCTGGGACGAAGGCCGTTCTCAAGCAGGTTCAACGTGACTAGAAGCACATGACATGAGTCATCATGGATGTCGCTGAATATGGCTCTATTATTTCTGTTTGAACTTCTGAGATAGATATTGTCGATATTGTCCTTGGTTGATTACTGACTTTAATTTTTGTGGGGTTGGTATAATCCCTCTTTAAGACAAACTGAAAGGTATGAGGAAATTAATCTGACAGTAAGAGGGTTTGAGGGAGACATCTGAACTGAGGTCACTAATACTCTATTCCATATGTTAGAAAAGATCTCTAGAGTCTGGCTTGTGACTGTGAGTATGGTTTATTTACATTTTGAACAAACACCAATGCAATCTAACAGGTTGCCGTTAAAAAGCACTTACTGGGAGCGAGAGTTATCGTCTCAATGTCTCATCGTGGATATTAAAAATCTACAAACTTATCACTTATCCCAGTCTAACACCAAGCTTTGATATAAAAGTCTGAGACTCTGTTAAAAACTCTGATATGGGACAAAGGAGGTTGGTAGAGAACCACGAACACGACTCCCTTTTTGGGTTTTCTCAATTTGGACATGGTGATTGATCAGCATGAGGCTACCACCTCACGCCTGTGATACACTGAAGTTAACATGAAGATTGGTGTGGGTGGACTCATTTTAGGGGACATAATACATCCTTGTTGAAGCAGAAGCTTCTAGTGTAGAGCTAGAATAGATCTATGTTACCAATCGGCTAGAATTAATTCCATTATAACGAAGAGCGATATTAGAGGAAATTTACGCTAATGTTTACAGTCCACATATTTCGTATCATTTGTGCAGTGTTATTTGATTTGTTCTTTGGTCTTCACGCGCCTGAACTAGCTTTTCTGAGGTTGTCTATGTTTGACATTAATTTAGCTCCACAGAAGGGACACACACGTCTCTCTATCTGCCTTGATGTCTGACACTTCATTTGTGGATCAGAGCGTCGACCTGAAGCGCTCAGTGACAGGAGCGTTCTAGCACTGACGCCCAGGGGCTCATCCCTGGGGTGCGGCACTCTATTAGTACCAGACTCTGGAAAACTCAATTTTCCGAACGTATAAAGGGATGTACCCTCCTGCGAAGTTTTCGGATGGATCGCCATCCCATACTTCGCGTCATGAACTACGGCTTCTTCCCCAAAACGCACTGCAATTTTCAAACTAAAGATTACCAATGTTTTGAGGGTCATCCATAGATGAACAGTCACCCAGAGTCGATTTAATGCTGACAGAAAGAGAGCGCTCGCTACAGTTCCAGCATTGATTACCAGGATTGGGCAAGGGGACCAGAAAATATGAGCGGTGAATCGTGACTCATCGGTCTTTTGCCAGAATATCACACAAAGCACCTACTTTTGATCATTTGAGCACACTCTGATTGTCTCCGCCGGCGCTCGTTATCGCCCTGCGTGTATAAGTGCGATGTACCAGCGGAACCTCTGTCTACTCTTTAAAAGCCATCGGTTTCTCACGTGTCACCATCATTCTGGGCCCCTGGTAAACACCATGTATACTTGACGCTGGTAGCTTCAGTCTCGACTATAGCGATATTGCATTAGCAGAGTATCACGAGTCCATTCAGACGAGACTCGTGTGATCGATGAGGGGAGTCAAACCTATTGTATTTGACGGGAAGCTCGCGGTGCACTACAGGCTGGCGTTTAATGCTCGTTCCCTCCGAACTGTACAATTGGTCCTTATTTTGATCCTGGGTCCTAGTCCAGCTGCGCGGGAGGTCCACTGAGGGGCCGTCTTAAAACCGCACGCGCTCGGTGCCCGCAGCCTTTGGTATTTCATATGCGGCTGCTAAGCCTACACCGCTATGTCCTGACGGGCACTTCGTGTATTAAGTCTATCGCGCAGTGAATGGTAGTTCGTGGTTGATAAGTAGGACTCACGAGCTCCGGTAGCGCAATGCACAACCTGGCTATGCTAGACTTTAAGCTCCTCCAACAGCGGACCCCGTGCCTGTGCTAACCCGTAACCCTGGCTTTCCACGAAAAAGTAACACTACAAGCCCACTTCATCGCACCGTACGCATACGCTAGCGAGAAGAAGCCAGGGTTCTGACTCGACATAATGACAACTTGAAGCAGGTAAAAGCGGGAGAAAGTTTTCAACATGGGCTAAGCGGCTAAGCTAGCTCGGGCTGAGGCAGAGAGCTGGGGCGGGTTTTTAATGCACAAAATACTGAACATGAGCTGTACAAGGCTCCGGATTGTTTAAGGGAGCAATGCACACTTTCACTGGTGTTTAGGAAGCTAAAATAGTATTGTATAATTCGTGATTTAACAATAAAAAGAAGCGAGCGAGCGACTCTCAAAATAGCAATACAACTTTACCCAGAAGTGGACGTCAGCGAAGATCCACACACTGATCTGATGGATGCAGTGACAGAGTGAATCCACTGGTCCATATTCACGCTGCCGTCAGTGACTACATAGATCTGAGTGTCGTCTGCATCATTGTGATAGGACACATTCTCGCTGCGTATCAACCTGACGCTAAGGGCAGCATGTAAGGTTTGAACAGAAGGGGTCGCAGGAATTGACCCTTGGGGCACCCAGGTCAGGGGCATCTGGTCTGAGACACAGTTACCAATTTCACAGTACTTCCTGGTCTTCCAGATAGGACTGTAACCAGTTTAGGGCAGTGCCAGGATGCCCACCCAGTCCTCTAGTCTCTTGTAAGAGGTCTCCATGATCGACAGTGTCAAAAAGCAGCACTCAGATCTAACAGATAAGACTGAGGCTTTGCCCGCGTCAGTGTTCAGGTGGATGTCAATTGTGTCAATTGCAAAGCAGTCTCAGTGCTGTGAGAGGTCTAAAACCTGACTTGGAAACATTCAAATGAGTTGTTTATTAACGAGGAAATCAGTGAGCTGTTGGTAACAACCTTTTTAAGGACTTTGCCACCCAAATGGCAGATTAGAGACTGGGGCGGTATAGACTCAGTACTGGCGGCATCAAGACTGCTTTCTTTAGGAGAGGCTTTATGACGCAGTGTTCAAAGACTTGGGAATGTTCCAGATTGAAGGCGACAATGTTAACTATGTGAGTGAGTGGTGCTAACAAACTGTTCAGTACAGACTTTAGAAAATCTGGAAGGTCACACATGGAGGCAGCTGTAGATGAACTCAGACTGGCGATGATCTCCTGGACCGTTTTTTTGTCATGTTACAGGTGCAGAAGTGAGTCAGCTCTAAGTGTGTGGGTGGTTTGGAAGGTTATTTTTGCATTGTAGAATTGAATAGCATTTTAATGCCTGAACTTTTGTCATTAAAGAATAATGCAACTCATTACATTTGGAATGTGGAAATGAGTTCTATGACGTGCAGCTGAGCCTGGAAGGGTTTGTTAATCTTTTACTGTGACAAACTGTATTACTAATAGCTTCCAATTATTTCAGAAAAATTCCTTTTGTTCTACATAAAATGAGGTTTGTACATGTACAACTTCTCTCTGTAAATTCTCTTTCTGAACCTGGAGCCTTTGACTTGCCCGCCATTTTCGTTCGGCCCGGCGGCACTCCCTTTTCTCTGCCCTGACCGAATCATCTTTTTCTCCATGGCGCCTTCTGTTAATTCTTACAAATTTTAGCCCTTCCATAGGACAATGGTGTCGAGAAACATTCAAAACACTAGATGTCACACGAGGTCAACAAATCAATTTTACATTAGAACATGAGACATTTTCAAAGTTAATCATTTCCATAAACAGTTTCCCGTGCTGTCATTTATGTGTCTCCTCCGGACAATTGCAGGAACCAGCTGGTGGTTTGGGAAAACAGACAGGTCAAAGAAGACACAGAAATGATCAGAACAGAGCAATACATCGACCAACTTGACGTTTGATATTAACCCGTTTGTAATTAAAGACCGAGTGTGCCTCTGGCTGTGGGTGGCGGCCACTCACGTGCTGAGTAAGACCGAAAGTCTAAGGACAGCATGAAGCTCTTAGCGTTTCTGTCACAGACATTATCACATGACAATTGAAAGCACCGTTATGACCAAAACCATCAAAGTCCTGTGGCATACGACTGAAGCATCTCAGTAACATCATCAATAAAACTTTTGGCAGTGCTGAGGAGGCTTGGTATAAACAATGAAGAGAATGGATGAAAGACTGTTTTAGGCTCAATTTTTAAAAGGCTACGTACTTAAATGTTGAAAAAACACCCCAAAGAACAACTGTGGGTAACTATTTCATCTCCTAAAAGCACACAATGTGCTCCTCCTCGTCCTTTTTGTTTTCTCGTGTTTCAGATTCAAACATAAAGTTGGGTGGAGCAGATTCTATTAGAACTAAATTTTCCTGTGTTTTTTGTCAAGCCATGTTTCAGTTAAAAACATAAAATAAGATTTTAGAAGAAATTAAATTATCAATTAAGAATGATTTGTGTACATAAGGATCTGAACATTTAGGCAACAGCAAGTTTCAGACTAGTTTCAGTGGGACTGGGCGTTATCTTTTTCAGGGAATATGAATCAAATTTTCTCAGATTGGGCAGCCTGACTCGCATTTTGTTTTCCCATCTGTGTGATGTTACTACAGAAATAGCACTAGGGGAGGCTGTTTTTACACAGGGCCCCGGGTTGGTTTGATTTTTATTATGACTATAAGTCCTGGCAACACTGAGTTCCAGTGCATCCTCGCTATGGGAGATACCAGGTGAAAGGCGAGGGGGGATAGATGGGGAGGCTTTTGTTGGTGTAGCGGGATGTAGCTGGATTTGTTGGTGTAGCGGGATAGATTTTGTATTGCTCCAGTAAGGAAATTACCAAACCCAATTTTTTTAATGATTGAAAAATAAAACGCTGTTCAAAGTTGTTAAAATCCTTGTAAAAATAACAGAAATAAAATTAAACTATTATGATGACTAAGATCAGAGCAATCCAGCAGGCCACGAACCAGGCCTACATCAGTTATACATGAAACCAGATGGCTTTGGGATGAGAGAAATTAGTCCTTGAGATAAAATCGGGGTTATAGTGTGGCCTTCTCTACACTTTCAGTATACATTTAAGAGAGAATAGTGCAAGCGCCTCTGCAAATACTTTATAATAAAGGTCTGCCTAAATCCCATCATTTCTTGCAGATATGTTAAGATTAAGGTATTTTATTGCGTCCGTCACTTCTTGTAGTGTACGAGTTTGTGGGTTCCTCATTAAAGACTGGCAGAATAGGAGAGGTGCCACGCTCCTGTCCGCCTCAAGATGGCAGCACTCCGCACACAACGCTCCCTCTTTTCCGGTCAGCTAACTCCATTAGCCGCAGTTAGCTCCACATATATAAACACTGTGTAGCCGTCATTTTACCCTGCTTTTTCTAACTCTATCACCGCCACCCAGGACACAGCATGATCATGCGCTAAAAGCTCGCCATGTCGGCTCGGAATACGGCTCCAGGAACCAACCAGAGGCCGTAAAGCGTCGCTCACGAATGGTGAAAGATTTCCCCCTTGGTTTGTAAACAGTGCTACCTATGCTAACTGTGCTAACTCCATTGAAAAGGTTACCGTTCTGAATTGCAGGAACGGACTTTTGTGTTCAGTTTCACGGCGTTTGACACGTTTTATATCAATATTAGGTTTTGCATGTTAAAAATAAATCATGTTAAATGAAAAAGAAAAAAGGCCAAGGCTATGCTGCCGGTTTATTTTATTTTTTTTTGCATTTGACGTTATGTACAATAGCCTATTGAAATGTCATTGTTTTTAACTAAACTGGGGCAATAGTGTTACCTGGGCTTCATGTATTGCACTGAAATCCCGCGATATTGCACCATCTAACGCTTTATTTGTGCTTTCCAGTCATAGAACTATGATTAAGGACAGCATTTAACCCATTATCTTCACACTGCATCACAGGACACAGTATTACTGATCCACAATCCCATAGCCCAAGATGGAAGGAAACACAGCTGCTTTAATCATGGGACATCCAATTTCACTTGGCCATGATGGTACACTGGACACATTCTTTTGTAAAATGTCGTTTCAGCGCTGAAGCACCATTACACCCACTGTTTGCACAACAGAACATTATGTAAAAATATTTACATTTGCATATATTAAAAACAATATTATCTAAATTACAATATATTTCCTTCCTCTAGTTGCAAATAACAGGATTTTACCAACTCCAACCTGGAAAAAAGGAATTTTTAAAAATTCAAAGACGTTGAAACTGGTCATTTGTGAACTTTGAGATGGTCAAGGGACCTGTGACCTGTTACAACAATGTTAATCACAACCAAATGTGGATCTGAGTGATTAACCAGCACACAAATTATTTAAACATTTGTTACAGGTTAAATCCAACAACATCCTGTTATTTCACATGCTGGAAACATTCATATAAACGTGTACATTTCTTTAGCCTTGGTTTAGCATTGTTCATATTGTTCACATACAAGTTAATTCAGTTGAAATCCTGAAGTCTGATCTCGTAATGTTCAAATGGGAAATAAGCGCCTTCCCAGTGTGTGGAATGCCACGTAATGATGCCTTTTGATTCAAAACAAAGTATCTCATGTACCCCTGTTCTCAGACCACCTCGGACTATGACGGAAGGCCAAGATTCTCACACTTCTAAATATAACAAGAAAAAAGATTCTAGCCACATGTGTAAAGACGACATCATTCACTTTCAGAATCAGAATCAGAATCAGAAAGAGTTTATTGCCATTGTCAATGAACAAAATTCAAAAACGTAGGAACTTGTCTCGGCCTTAAGGTGCAACATAAAACACTGAGTAATAATAAAGCCTGCCATTGTCAATGAACAAAATTCAAAAACGTAGGAACTTGTCTCGGCCTTAAGGTGCAACATAAAACACTGAGTAATAATAAAACAACATATATTCAATCAAAAAAGGGCATGCATTACCCCTTAAGCCAAAGAAAGACCCTTTCAATGGGATATTTAGCCAATGTTTTGCGATTTTCCCAAGTTCTTGTTCCTTTTTTTGAAGACAAGACATAGAATCCTGGGATCATCTTTTGTTTTACTTTGAACCTGTGAATACTCTTTGGGACAATCTCTATATGAATGGCCCATACAACCTCTCGGACATTAAACCACTGGACACTGACATCATATTTGGCTTCATAAACAATATAAATCCTTTCTAGTCAACATTATCACCATCCTCTGGTCATTTTATATTCACTGAAGCAAAAGCACTGGTCTTTTTATTGAGTTTCTCCTCTTCTTTAAAGTACTTAAAACTTAAAAAAAGTAAGTAAAAAAAAAAAAAAGGATTATTTTAATGTTGGAAAGTTACTTTCAATTATGGTGGCCCAGAAGCTCAAAAATGAAATGACATATACAAAAATTAGAACATTTTAAATGGGGAAAACGTTGAAACATTTTTCAAATGTTTTGGGCATTTTAAATGTTTATTATTTAAATGTTTTGATGTTGTTCTAAATTAGTTTTGCTCTTGTGGAGCTCCGAATTAAATTTTTGACACAAATGCCCTCATGTGTCATTTGTTTTGCTTTGTTGCTGTTAGTTTCTTAATAGCCTGCTTTTGTACAGTCATAATCTTGTATTTTGTCACCTTTTTTTATTTAATTTTTTTTTTAACTTTTGTCTCCTCTAGCCCATGATTCAACTGGAGAAGCCCGTGCTAACAGGGACCATGCCAGTGGTCTGGCCCACCATCCTGGACCTGGGCAGGGATGAGTGCAAAAGAATCCTCCGTAAGCTGGGTAAGGCGTGCACATTGTCACGTTGAACTGGTGGAGTTGGCTGGCACTGTACAGTTAAAGTGCTTATGACCAGTTTAATGACTCATTTCAGGAAAACATATTTAACATCATCAAAACCTCACATCACATACAAGTACTAACAACCAAGACTCAAACTGTATTTAAAACTAAACAGAACAAATTATCTCTATTCTATATATATTCAAGAACGCAAATATTGAATTTCTTTCTTTCTCTGATTATTAATGATTCTTTGTTACAATGTTTTTTTTATTCTATTTATATTGATGTTGAATTGTGGTTTTTTTTTTTTTTTTTTGAAATGTTGTAAACGTACATTTTTTATATTGTTTTTTGATTGTAAAAGTAACATTTTCCCCAGCAAAATAATCATACTGTATTTAAAAAAAGGTGTAAAAAAAATTCCTGCTCTAACAGGTTTGACGTTTGTTATTTTAAACTTGGATTGATGCTGGTTTTTTGAAAACCCGGAGTTGAATAACCCTGAAATCTAGCAAGTGAACGTTGTGACCGTAACTACGGTTCTATGGATTTCCCGGCATATGACCGCCGGAGGCGGTGCTTTAAAACACTGGCTTGATCAGCCTTGTGCATATGCGAGTTGAAAACCTAATCAGCCACTTCACAAAAGGCTTTATCAGCACAGAAGACACTTGAGTTCAGGACCACTGAGCTTCAGAATCAGAATCAGAAAGAGTTTATTGCCATTGTCAATGAACAAAATTCACGCAAACATAGGAACTTGTCTCGGCCTTAAGGTGCAACATAAAACATCTGAGCAATAATAAAACAACATAAATTCAATCAAAGAAGGGCATTGCATTAAGAAACAATTTAAAATTACTATGCAATAAAAATAAAAATAGGCATTTCTATGTACACACAAGAGTTTATAGTTAGATTTACAGTTTTTGAGTGCAGAAAGTGACAGTGCAGTGAGTGATGAAGAGTTTGAAGTTAAAGTGACAGGTGTTTAGAAGGTTTCATGAGTCTAACGGCAGAGGGAAAGAAACTATTCTTGTGGCGGGAGGTTCTGGTCCGGATGGACCGTAGCCTCCTGCCTGAGGGGAGTGGTTCAAATAGTCCATGTCCAGGGTGAGAAGGGTCAGCTGTGATCCGACCTGCTCTCGTCCCAGAGCCCTGGAGACGTACAGGTCCTGCAGAGATGGAAGTCTGCAGCCGATCACCTTCTCAGCAGAACGCACAATGCGCTGTAGTCTCTGTTTGTCCCTGGCTGTGGCTCCAGCAGAGGGCGCTGTAGTCTCTGTTTGTCCCTGGCTGTGGCTCCAGCGTACCACACAGATGCTGCAGGATGACGTAGAGTGCCAGGTTGATGGCTTCGTCTACAGACCTGTTGGCTCTGTAGGTGAACTGCAGGGGGTCCAGCAGGGAGGAGGTGAAGGACTTGAGGTGGGGCAAGACCAGGCATTCAAATGACTTCATGACTACAGACGTCAGCGCCACAGGCCTGTAGTCATTAAGTCCAGTGATCCGGGGCTTCTTGGGGACAGGGACAGGGATGGACGACTTGAAGCAGGCTGGGACAGGCCATGACCCCAGGGAGGTGTTAAAAATGTCTGTGAAGACGAGAGTCAGCTCTCCTTCGCAGTGTCTTAATGTGGCAGGAGAAACACTGTATGGTCCAGCAGCTTTTCGGGGTTGGATTTCCGAAATGGCCTGTCTACAACTGAGAGAGTGGTGGTGTAGGTGGGGGGGGGGGGGGGGGGACCAGGTTTAGGTTGGTGGAGGTGGCCACCGTGGGGAAGGGGTTTGTCACATCAAACATGGAGTGGGTGTTAAGTTGCTCAGCCAGTTTTCGATTTTCTGCAGCAGGGGGGGCTCGGGGCTTATGATTGGTGAGAAGCCGGAGCCCCCGTCACACAGAGGCGGGGTTGTTGTTAGAGAACTGCTGCTTCAGACGCGTATTGTACTGTGATCTCGCTCGAGAAACCTCTTTGCTAAATCCATACTTCGCATCTTTGTAGCGTTCTGTCTCCAGTTTATGTACAATGGCAAACAGCCACCAGGGGGCATAAAGTCAGATGTTAAAAACTAAAAAAAAACAGATAATTAGTCTCTTCAACTTAACAGAAATGTATCACTGTGATGGACAGTCACGGACTTGACAGACTTGGCAGGCCCAGTGAAGAAGGCCCAGCGCATAGTGAGGGTCTGTTGAGAATGTCTTGCGGAGCCCTCTTTCACCAGGGTCTTCACTTCACACCTCCGGGAAACCTTCTTCCAGATCCCGGTGCAGGCTGGGGACATTGAGTCCGAGTGGACCATGTTCTCGACCTCCATTGTCAATGCGGCTGCTCGGAGCTGCGGTCGCAAGGTCTTGGGTGCCTGTCGCGGCGGCAACCCCCGAACCCGGTGGTGGACACCGGAAGTAAGGGATGCCGTCGGGCGGAAGAAGTAGGCCTATCAGGCCTCTTTGGCTTGTGGGACTCCTGAGGCCGTTGACGGGTATCGGCGGGCCAGCCGTGCTGCAGTTCGTGCTGTCGCAGAGACAAAAACCCGGGGCTGAGAGGAGTTTGGGGAGACCTTGGAGGATGACTATTTGTCCACCCCAAAGATATTTTGGCAAACTGTCCGGCGCCTCAGGAGGGGGAAGCAGTGCTTCACCAACACTGTTTATGGTGCGGGATGAGACCTGCTGACCTCGACTGGGGATGTCGTCGGACGGTGGAAGGAATACTTGGTGGGATTTAGGAGGTCCTCAGTCACGTCTTCCGAAGAGGAAGTAGAGATTGAGGACTTGGAGGCTGACTCATCCATCAACCAAGCCTAAGTCACTGAGGTAGTTGGCAAACTCCTTTTTATGGCAGGGCTCCGGGGGTGGATGAGATACCCCGTGTCCCACGGGGTGTCTTTTGGGGGGTGCTGCATGAGTATGGGGTCCGGGGCCCTTTGCTCAGGGCTATCCGGTCTCTGTATGACCTGAGCAGGAGCTGTGTTCGCATTGCCGGCAGTAAGTCAGACCTGTTCCCAGTGTGTGTTGGACTCTGCCAGGGCTGCCCTTTGTCACCGGTTCTGTTCATTGTTTTTATGGACAGAATTTCTAGGCGCAGTCAGGGGTCGGAGGGGGTCCGGTTTGGGGACCGCAGGATCTCATCTCTGCTTGTTTGCAGATGATGTTGTCCTGATGGCTCCATCAAACCTGGACCTGCAACATGCACTGGGACGGTTTGCAGCCGAGTGTGAAGCAGCTGGGATGAGAATCAGCACCTCCAAATCTGAGGCCATGGTTTTCAACTGGGAAAAAGGTGGCTTGCCCTCTCCAGGTGGGTGGGGAGTCCTTGCCCCAAGTGGAGGAGTTTAAGTATCTTGGGGTCTTGTTTACGAGTGAGGGAAGGATGGAGCGTGAGATTGACAGGCGGATCGGTGCAGCGTCCGCAGTGATGCGGTCGCTGCATCGGACTGTGGTGAAGGAGCTGAGTCGAAAGACAAAGCTCTCGATTTACCGGTCAATCTACGTTCCTCCCCTCACCTATGGTCATGAGCTTTTGGGTAATGACTGAAAGGACAAGATTGCGGATACAAGCGGTCGAAATGAGATTCCTCCGCAGGGTGGCTGGGCGCTCCCTTAGAGATAGGGTGAGGAGCTCAGTCACATGGGAGGAGCTCGGAGTAGAGCCGTTGCTCCTCCACATCGAGAGGAGCCACCTGAGGTGACTCGGGTATCTGTTCCGGATGCCTCCTGGGCGCCTCTCTAGGGAAGTGTTTCGGGCATGTTCCACCGGGAAGAGGCCCTGGGAAGACCCAGGACAGGCTGAAGGGACTGTCTCTCGGCTGGCCTGGGAACGCCTCGGGATCCTCCTGGAGGAGTTGGAGGAAGTGTCTGGGGATAAGGAAGTCTGGGAGTCCCTGCTCAGAACGCTGCCCCTGTGACTCGGCCCCGGATAAAGCGGAAGAAGATGGATGGATGGTATCACCCTGTGACCACAACCTGAACTCACACACCCCACGCTGGTGGCTCCATCCTCCGTACTGTTCATTTCTCTGTGTTTTGCATCTTCCTGAGGAGCACCTCTGCTTCTCCTGGTGTTCTGAGCAGGTGTGTTTTACCTTCAAAAGACACCAGAAGAGTCGCGGGGAAAGAGCATCCATGTCTCAGTTTTCTCTTCCTGAGCTCTTCACAGATGTGGTGGAACTTTTGCCGTTGTTGGCGAACCTTGTATGGAATATCTGGAGCAAAGATATTCCATACAAAGATCTGAGAGACACCATATCACGCTTCATTTTGCGTCTTATTTCAGACATCGTGAGCAACAACTGATGACTTGCTCATTCTCTCCCCCTTCCGCTGCAAAGAAGCCGTGAGAATCTCCATATGGGCCGGCAGGACCCTACTTCACCACAGGGGAAGAGCCGCGTCCCTCAGCGTCAGGTTTGTTAGCTTCGTTAGCCGTGTTAGCCTCGTTAGCTTGCGATGCGGGCTGTTTTCCAGTGGGATCATAGGCCGTCAGCTTTGTTTGCTTTGGTCCCTTAGTGTTACCAGACTTGTTTCTTCCTTGTTTCTTCATCTTTTCTTCTTCCTCTTTAGGATTAGGTGGGTCAAACAATGATTTTAAAGCCAATTTTTGCAGCAGCGGTGTGAGGTGGGTCGGCGCAAAGCGCCGCCATAACCTGGAAGTCTACCCCCAGATTTCTAACTTGATTTTTAGGTTTTAGGTTGAGACTCTGGAGGTGAGTGGCCCACAGCAGTGCTCTCCCCAGAATCTTTTAAAGGGATGGTAAATATGCCTCTCATGTGGTTGCATTTTCCTCCAAGGATGGTTTAATGTACCGTCATTATTTCCAAAGGTACATGCACCCTAAAGATACTCTTAACACTATATAGGCCTATATAATGGGCCTATGTAGTGCCTAATAATATTTTTATATATAGACGTGCAATATAAAGCAGGGAGAGAAAATCTGTTTAACTTGACTCGACCCATTATAACAGATGACTGTTTTGAAAATAAAATAACTAGACTAATTATACTTAAAAAGAGCTTCAAGTGAGGTGATTATAAACTCAACCTTCTAATATTTAGTTATTATAATACAACAAGCTCCATGGCAACGCTGGGAGGAGGGTCTTGAGACGTGTTCCTTCCGAAACTCACTTAGAAAGCGGACAAAATAACAACTGTAGACTCTGTGTCGTGACACACTTGTTGTCTTTTGACCCGTGAGTCAGGTCTGGACAAGAACATTCAATTGCTCATTAAACTAATTTCTCCGTGAATATGAGTGTGATTTGTAATAAAACACCCAGTGTTTTGAAGCTTACGACTAAGACTTGTTTATTTGAAGTAGTATTTTAATGATGGCGCTACCTAAACTCTGGGATGAAGTTGAGTTTTAGGGATGGTTTATTTTCCCCCCATGTCAAATCGGATGGCGGGCTATCTGATTTATCATGTTAGGGATAAATTTCGTGCCATCCCAGTATGTACTTAGCGAGACCCCTGCACAGAAACAAAGAGAAAGTGTTAGCAAAGACGATGATTTCAGTCTTGTCTGAGTTCAGCTGGGGAAAGTTGTTTTGCATCCACACACTGATCTGTTGGATGCAGTGACTCCACTGGTCCATATTCACCTGCCGTTAGTGAAACATAGATCTGAGATAGGTCAGTTGATATGCAGTGAAAATGTGTCCTCACGGCAGCATGTAGAAGTTGGAAAAAAAGGGTCCCAGGATTGACCCTTGGGGCACCCGACAGGTCAGGGGCATGTGGTCTGAGAGACCAGAATCAGAATCAGAAAGAGTTTATTGCCATTGTCAATGAACAAAATTCACAAACATAGGAACTTGTCTCGGCCTTAAGGTGCAACATAAAACACTGAGCAATAATAAAACAACATATATTCAATCAAAAAAGGGCATGCATTAAGAAACAATTTAAAATTACTATACAATAAAAATAAAAACGGGCATTTCTATGTACACAAGTTTACAGTTATGTTTAAAGTTGTAGTGCAGAAAGTGACAGTGCAGTGAGTGGTTGAATACTGCAGTTAAAGTGACAGGTGTTTTGAAGTGTTCATGAGTCCAACGGCAGAGGGAAAGAAACTTATTCTTGTGGCGGGAGGTTCTGGTCCGGATGGACCGTAGCCTCCTGCCTGAGGGGAGTGGTTCAAATAGTCCATGTCCAGGGTGAGAGGGGTCAGCTGTGATCCGACCTGCTCGTCCCAGAGCCCTGGAGACGTACAGGTCCTGCAGAGATGGAAGTCTGCAGCCGATCACCTTCTCAGCAGAACGCACAATGCGCTGTAGTCTCTGTTTGTCCCTGGCTGTGGCTCCAGCAGAGGGCGCTGTAGTCTCTGTCTATCCCTGGCTGTGGCTCCAGCGTACCACACGGTGATGGAGGAGGTGAGGATGGACTCAATGATGGCCGTGTAGAACTGCCACCGTCATCTGCACTGGCAGCTTGGCTTTCCTCAGCTGCCGCAGAAAGTACATCCACTGCTGGGCCTTCTTGATGAGGGAGCTGATGGAGGGCTCCCACTTGAGGTCCTGGGTGATGGTGGTGCCCAGGAAGCGGAAGGAGTCCACAGTTAGACAGTTACTAATTTCAACAAAGCACCTCCTGTCTTCCAAATAAGACTTTAACCAGTTTCGGGCAGTGCCGGAGATGTCCTCTCAGTCCTCTAGTCTCTGTAAGAGGAGCCCTGCACTCCTTTTGAGAAAGCGTGGTTTAGACCTTTCTCGTGAAGCACGAGTATTCTGAGGGGGGCCATGAGCCAGTGTGTCCTGATCCAGGGGGCTGGAAACGACCAGAATCTACCTCCTCCTTGTAAATACAGCAGGTCCAACTCGGATTGTGTAGCCCGAGGAAGGCGAGCGATCTTGCAGCACTGACTGTAGAACAGTCTTGGGACTAACGGTCAACTAGCGGAAACATTTTTACCCAAATGGAGGTTACAACAATAGTTACCTGAACACACCACAGATGCAGCCTGCCTGCACGAAGGTGAAAAGGGACTGGGCTGCCGGTGTCACGTGGTAATCTAGATTCACATGAGCCATCGAGAGGTCATAATATACTGTAGGTAACTTTGTCATTAGATTCTCGACCTGCTTATGTGCATGGGTGATCATCCAGGACTTTGAGCAGCGCTTCTGGCGATCAGTAGGGATGAAATGGAACTCAGGGTTTTCCGTTTCACAGGTTTAAATAAACCAAACTCAGAGGAGTAACTCCAGCCTGTTTCACTAAGAGTGTTCCGTGTAAGTCTGAGACTGTTGCTGCGGTAACAGTGTTTCTGAAACTAAACTGGTCTGTAGCAGGTTTTATTCCTCTAACTGTACTTTTCAACTTTTTTCCACAAACTGCCACTTGACTGATGTAAAAGTATATGATAAATATCTACCACAGGTTCTATCCACCAAGCCCCAAGCCATAATTATAAAAACATGCAAATTTGTCACTTTAAATATTGAAGTTCTAAGTGTGTGTCTGTTGCAGAGCTGGAGGCGTACGCTGGGGTTATCAGTGCCTTACGGGCCCAGGGCGACCTCACAAAAGACAAGAAGGATCTGCTGGGGGAGCTCACTAAAATCTTGGGGTACAAGATTTTTTTCACTGTCAGATTTTAGCATTGTTCCATGGGCCACTGTATAGGTTGTGTTGAGAGTCTAGTGTGATTATATCCTTCTCTCCAATTTGGGCATGTATCATATTTGTGACATTTTTTGTAGACTGAGTTGCAGAACTAAGGACAGCACATCTGATACAATGTTTCTTTGTCCTTTTTGCCTCATTTTTGTCCATGGAGCTTTTTGGCTCAAATTAACTTTATATGGTTAAATGGAAACTGAAAGTAGTTTCTCTGTTAGATAGCTAGCTTGCTTTCTAATGCCAGGGGAAAATAAAGGACACTTCAACTCACCCCACAATCAATTTCCTCAACTCGGCTTCAGCTACATTTTAAATGTGTTTTTGAGCTCACTGCTAAAATTCTGCTCAAATCTGCTAAAATGATCTGCATAAGCTTTATTGGAAAAGTCTTCAAATGTTTACCCTTATTGTTTGTATTAGTAAGACAAACTCCCAACTCTATTAACCAGAAATATCTTATTGAGGTTTGTAAAAACTCCACAATAATCATCTCTTCTCTTGTCTGTCCCAGTATTTCAACAGAGCGCCATCGTGCGGAGGTCCGCAGGGCTGTCAACGACGAACGCCTCACGACCATTGCCTATCAGTGAGTGAAGAAATTCATGTTTTCTTCTAGAAAAATGTTTTGTGTTGGAAACTTGGCGAGCTCGTAATTCTGTCATGTTTTATAGTCAAACCTCTGTAAAACCATGTTGTTTACGGCGCTCCCCAAAGGGCAAATGTGGCAAAAGTACTGAAGTTCACTACGCAAGTAAAAGTTACAATTACTAAAAATGACTTGTAAAAAGAGTTTCAGCTGTACTTTCATTTTGTACTTCAGTAAAAGAACACCATCGAAAATGTATTAAAAGTAAAAAGTTACAGCTGATGGCACTGAAATCAAATTGAATCGATTGAATTATGGGTTTTAAATGAATGAATTACAATTTGTTAGACTTTAAGTGGTAAGAAGGTATACATTTGAGAAAAGACATGTCTTGATCTCTTTTCTACATTTTAGCTTGTTTACGATGATGAAGGTTAAATAAAAGGAATGCCTGACAACTGCATTCCCAACCTAACTCAAGCGTTCATTTACCGGAGGAGCTAAAGCCTGGTTGTTCTCCTGTCCGGCAGCTGTGATCTTACACATCTGTCACCAACACCACGCTCAAACGCCACTAAAACAGGATTTTGTCAATCTGTTTAAGTATCTACCCGCACCGTCACCACGTGAACGCACTCCTCTCTCACATCTGTACCTCGCTCTCCCCCACAGCTCTCTTTTCCCTCTCTCCCAGCCAAGTGCGGCTGTACAGCCACACACTCAGATATAATTGGGTTAAAATGTAAGGAGTAGAAGTAAAAAGTACCAAGTATTTGTACTTTTTACACATAGTGAGATTAAAAAAAACCTTAAATTATAGACTGGTATGACGTCAGAATGAGCTGCTTTTCCGCTCCCCCGCTGCGGTACTGTTTAACTTTTTTTTCTTAAAAAGACGCGAGGCAAGGCGAGGCAAGGCATGGCGTAGAGCACAATTCATACACAAGGAAATTCAAAGTGCTTCACATAACAGGAAAAAAATTCATTAAAATCACAAAGACATGGCAGAATAGTTTAAGACATAAAAGAGAAGAGTGCAAATAAGATAATTTCAGTCATATGCACAGCCAAATAAAACAGTTTTTAGCTTAGATTTGAACATTGGCAGAGTAGAACCTGTCTCACATCCTCAGGAAGACTGTTCCAGATTTTAGCTGCATAAAACTGAAACGCAGATTCCCCATGTTTAGTCCTGACTCTGGGCACCAGCAGGAGGCCGCCGGTCCCTGAGGTCCTCAGAGTCCGAGATGGTTCATATGGCACTAACATGTCCGAGATGTACTTTGGTGCTAGGCCATGGAGAGACTTGTATACAAGCAGAGCTGCTTTGAAGTCTATTCTCTGAGCCACAGGGGGCAGTGCAGAGACCTGAGCACAGGACTAATGTGATCGTACTTCCTGGTTCTAGTCAGGACCCGAGCAGCAGCGTTCTGGATGTACTGCAGCTGTTTTACAGCTCGTTTGGAGAGGCCAGTGAGCAGGCCGTTACAGTAGTCTAATCTACTAGAGACAATCGCATGGATAAGTCTCTCCAGGTCTGGTTTTAGACTGGTTTTAGATGGTAAAAAGCTGCTGATGTTGTTGATTTGACGTGGCTGTTAAAATTCAGATCTGAGTCCATTTATTACCCCCAGATTTCTAACTTGATTTGTAGGTTTTAGAGCCAGACTCTGGAGGTGACTGTTAACACTTTCTCTTTGTTTCTGTGGCCAAAGACGATGATTTCAGTCTTGTCTGAGTTCAGCTGGAGAAAGTTGTTTTGCATCCACACACTGATCTGTTGGATGCAGTGACAGAGTGAATCCACTGGTCCATATTCACCTGCCGTCAGTGAAACATAGATCTGAGTGTCGTCTGCATAATTGTGATAGGACACATTCTCGCTGCGTATCAACTGACCTAACGGCAGCATGTAGAGGTTGAATAGAAGGGGTCCCAGGATTGACCCTTGGGGCACCCCACAGGTCAGGGGCATCTGGTCTGAGACACAGTTACCAATTTCAACAAAGTACTTCCTGTCTTCCAGATAGGACTTTAACCAGTTTAGGGCAGTGCCAGTGATGCCCACCCAGTCCTCTAGTCTCTGTAAGAGGGTCCTATGATCGACAGTGTCAAAAGCAGCACTCAGATCTAACAGAATTAAGACTGAGGCTTTGCCCGCGTCAGTGTTCAGGTGGATGTCATTTGTCACCTTGACAAGAGCAGTCTCAGTGCTGTGATGAGGTCTAAAACCTGACTGGAAAACATCAAATGAGTTGTTTATTAAGAGGAAATCAGTGAGCTGTTGGTAAACAACCTTTTCAAGGACTTTTGCCCCAAAATGGCAGATTAGAGATGGGCCGGTAATGACTCAGTACTGCGGCATCAAGACTGCTCTTCTTTAGGAGAGGCTTTATGACCGCAGTGTTCAAAGACATTGGGAATGTTCCAGATTGAAGCGACATGTTAACTATGTGAGTGAGTGGTGCTAACAAACTGTTCAGCACAGACTTTAGAAATCTGGAGGTCACACATGGAGGCAGCATGTAGATGAACTCAGACTGGTGGTGATCTCCTGGACAGTTTTGTCAGTTACAGGTGCAAAGTGAGTCAGCTCTAAGTGTGTAGGTGGTTTTAGGGTTATTTTTTGCATTGTAGAATTGATAGCATTTTTAATGCCCTGAACTTTGTCATTAACGAATAATGCAAACTCATTACACTTGGATGTGGAAATGAGTTCTAACGGCAGCTGAGCTGGAGGGTTTGTTCATCTGTTTACTGTGGCAACAGGACACACAGTGTTACTATAGCTTCCGATTATTTGAGAAAAATATTCTTCCCTAGTTCTACATAAAATGAAGTTGTACATGTACAACTTCTCTCTGTAAATCTCTTTCTGAACCTGGAGCTTCGGCCCTGGAGCTTCGGCCCGGCGGCACTCCCTTTTCTGTGCCCTGACCAAATCATCATTTCTCCATGGCGCCTTCTGCTTATTCTTAACAATTTTAGCCTTCATAGGGGCAATGGCGTCGAGAACATTCAAAACACTAGATGTAACAGAGTTCAACAAATCATTTACATTAACTTTGAAAATGTATCATGTTCTAATCATTTCCATAAACAGTTTTCCTGTGCTGTCATTTATGTGTCTCCTCCGGACAACTGCAGGACCAGCCGGAGGTTTGGGAAAAACAGACAGGTCAAAGAAGACACAGAAATGATCAGACAGAGCAACGTCGACCACATTGACGTTTAAAATATTAACCCCCTTTGTAATTAGAAGATCTAGAATGTGCCCTCTGCTGTGGGTGGGGCCACTCGCGTGCTGAGTAAGACCGAAAGTTTCAAGGACAGCATGAAGCTCTTTAGCGTTTCTGTCAGACATTATCAACATGAACATTGAAATCACCTGTTATGACCAAACCATCAAAATCTGTGCATACGACTGAAAGCATCTCAGTAAAATCATCAATAAAACTTTGGCAGTGCTGAGGGGGCTTGTATAAAACAATTAAAAGAATGGATGCAGACTGTTTTTAGCTCAATTTTAAAGGATACGTCCTCAAATGTTGAACACCCCAAAGGACAAGATACTGGTTACGCTGCGGAAACTAAACAGGCCCGACGTAGAAGCCAGCGGTCAGCAGTCACCATTTGAATAACACTGAACATAAAAACTAACCAAATTTAAAAAAAAATAAAATTATTCATCATACAGAGGCAAACATTAGAGGGGAGTTGCAATACTAATTTCAAGCTAAATAGTTTTTGAACCGTTTTTTAAATAATAATAATAATAATACATTTTATTTAAAAGCGCCTTTCAGAACACCTAAGGACACTGTACAAGAGAATAAAATGGCAGAATAAAACAACAGAATAAAACCCACAGTACAGAACTGGATGATGGTGTTGGAGTGACTGAGTTGTGTGGTGTTGGAGTGACTGAGTTGTGTGGTGTTGGAGTGACTGAGTTATGTGGTGTTGGAGTGACTGAGTTATGTGGTGTAGGATTGTCTGAACAGGTGAGTTTTGAGTCTGGATTTGAAAAGTGGAAGGGTGTCTATGTTGCGGAGGTCAGGAGGGAGAGAGTTCCAGAGCTGAGGAGCAGAGCGGCTGAAGGCTCTGCCCCCCATTGAGATAAGACGGAAAGAGGGGACAGAGAGCTGGAGAGAGGAGGAGGACCTGAGGGAGTGGAGATGTGGAGGAGGTCAGAGATGTACGGTGGAGCCAGGTTATGGATAGCTTTGAAAGTATTTAGGATAATTTTGAAGTGAATCCGTTGTTTTATGGGGAGCCAGTGAAGTTGTTGAAGGCGGGAGGGCGTCCTGGTGATAATAAATGTAAAGACAAATAGGGCAGATATGTATTGCTTTAAAGGAAGTATTAATGGAAAGGTTTTTACTCTTCTGAATGTGTATGCTCCACGATATCACATCCTACACAGATATTATGGACCTGATTGTGAACCACTCTGAGGGAACCCTAATCTGTGGCAACGATTAGAATTTTCACATCCAACCTACATTGGACGTGTCAAATTTGAGAGGCACTAAAGGAATAATAAATAAGAAGTTCTGTAAATTAATGAAGAATATAGGAGTGACTGTCATATGGAGGGAAATGAACCCTAATACATGCCAATAGACCCATTTTTCTAAACCACATGCAATTTACTCCAGAATAGACTATTTCTTTATCTTCAATAAAGACAGATCTAAAATCACTGAAGCAGATATAGGCACAATAGACTTAAGTGATCATGCTCCTATCTACATTAGTGTAGACTTGGAGGAAAGACTAAACACACTTTGTAGGTTCAATGCCAGCCTGCTTTATGACCCTTTTTGTTTAAAAAAAATTCAAACTACATTAAGACTTATCTGGAGGAAAATGATACTAGCGAAACTTTCCCGCTCATCCTTTGGGATGCTTACAAAGCGGTCTTGAGAGGACAAATTATAGCTATAGCCCCCGAAAAAAAGAAGCAAAGAGAGAAAAAGCTAAATGAAATGCAAGGAAAATTAAAATTGTTAGAGCAAAACCATGCCAAAAAGGGGTGTCCTAAAATGCTACAAGAAATTAAAAAGATAAGAGGAGAAATTAATGATCTGACTTCACAGGAAATGGTTAAGAAAATGCTCTTGAGCCACTCCCATAATATCTTTGTTTGATAAACATTTTCTAAATTACTATTTTGTAAACTTGAAAAAACAAAACAAGATGAAAACTATTTTAAAATGCAGGACTGGCAAAATTATGTAATTTTAACTAAACGACCAAATTCAATCAGCATTTGAATCCTATAAAAACCTTTTCTCAAAAATTTCAGACGATGAAGATTATATAAACTACTTTCTGGACACCATCAATTTGCCTGTTATGTCAGAAGAACAAAATTAAAATTAAAAATTAGGAGCTGAAATTACATACAAATACAAGGCGCAATTTAAAAGATTAAAGAACAATACATCTCCAGGGAGAGATGGGTTCACCTCAGAGTGGTATAAAGCTTTAAAAGACACAATTACTCTTTTCCTTTTGGCAACTTTAACTGGGCAATTAAACAAACCCAGACCCCTCAGAGTTGGAAGGAGCCTAAAGAGGGGAAGGGCCGACTGGAATGTGCCTCATATAGACCTATTTCTATTCTGAATGTGGACTATCGTATCTACACCACAATTATGTCCAAAAGAATGGAACAAATACTCCGAAACTTAATCCACAATGATCAGACAGGATTTATTACCAAACGAAAAACACAAGACAACATAAGACAATCTTAACACATAATGAGACAAATGCAAAAACAACAAAATAAAGCAGTAATAATTCATTTGGACGCTGAGAAAGCTTTTGATTCTGTTAGCTTGCCATATTTATTTAAAGAGATAAACAAAGTTCAAATCGATTGTTCAATTATAAAAAATATTGGGGATCCTTACGATGGTCCGACATCAAGAATTAAAATCAATGGTCATCTGACAGAGCCACTGACTCTGGTCTCCCCTCCTGTTTGCTTTGTCTAATAAATTGGGCCAATGGTTCCAAATAAAATCAAAAACAATTCATGGTGTTCTGTTATATCTGACCAAACCAGAAATGTTCATACCCAATGGAATGAATTTTCCCATTAACAATAATGGAGAAAATTATACCACTCTTTACTACTATTTAAAAAAAGATCTCGAAAAACTTATCTTATCCCATACTTAAGTCAAAGGATTGGAACTATAAAATGTTTTGCCCAGATTTCTTTACCTGTTGCAGACACTTTTGATTTCCATCCTGGAATAAAACAATCTCAAGATTTGTGTGGCAAGGCAGGAAACCCTAAATCTGATTTTAAAACGCTACGATTATCAAAAGATAAAGGAAGCTGGGGTTTGCCTTGTCTGAAAAATTACTTTATTTCAGCTCAGCTCAGAGCCTTGTTGTACTGATGTGACCCAGAATTTGAAGCTCAATGGAAAAACATTGAGCGTAATGTTGTGCCGGGGGTTCCTGTACATGCCTTACTGGCAGATGACAAACGGTTGAGTCATTTGGAGGAAGTTAAGAATCCCTGGGTAAGATCTGTTCTTGCAACATGGAAGGAGCTGATCAAAATATACATTCTGAACAAATATAATAAAATCTTAAACTGGTCGGCTTCTGACCAAGGTTTTGTACCAAATAGAAATTCAAGGTCTGGATTACAAAAGGTATAACAGTTTATCACCAGATTATAAAAGAGAATCAAATGAAAAGCTTTGATATGTTGAAAGAATCCATTGGCTTGGAGAAACAGGACTTTTATATCGTCAAAGTAAAACACCTGCAAAGTAACGTATAGGAGACTCATGGAGGAAAAGTGTCACGAACAAAATGACATTATGCAAAACATATATAATGTATATCATGTATCCACATGCACAGCCAAACCATAAACAAAGATATGGGAAGGCCACAGAATGCCACAACCAGCTATTTGTCCTCCAGAGACAGTGTTCAGAGGACAGGCAGTCCTACAGGACAGCGACTGTACCTGTGCTCACCAGAGCTCAGTCACACAGCCCATGGAGACTGTCATCCTGTCAGCCCATGAAACCAGACAGTTGTCTAAGTAAGCCGTACGTGAGGGCAAACTACTAAAAATGAGCATCTGAATAGGCGTAATGTCAAAGTAAAACACCTGCAAAGTAGCGTATAGGAGACCCATGGAGGAAAAGGGACATAAATAAAACTGGAGCCTAGCTGGCACCATCAACTTTATTAGGAGTAGAGTAACCTCTAATCGAATTAGACATTCGACCGATGACTGCAGAAACTCTCATGATACAATACAGAATACACTGGCCAGGCAAGGGGGGGCTCCACATTAGCTGCACATAGACTGAAGATTTCCGTAAATTAGCCAATTGTAGGTTATTCAGAAACATTGTGCATAACTGCTTGATGAGAAAAACTAGCCAGAAATGATTCTCAACATAACCAGCGCTAAACATGTCTGAGTCTGGGACTATTACAGATGGGTCATATAGCCCTGATCCACATCCACTCCAGAGTCTGAGAGACTATCCTCATAGGCCAACAAGGCAGGCAGACTATGAACTGTTGAATACATCAGCACTCTGTGGAGGAGTGGTAGAAGCAACCATAAGCCAGACAACCAAAGTTAAGCGCTGCAGAAGCACATGAACTTCAGAAGGAACCTGTCAAATCAAACATGTGAGTAAAATTCCACGCCTGAGATCTCCGCTCAACTGGCCCTGTGCCAGAATCTCAAAGTCCCCAATGGTGAGAAGCGTTCATAATGGCTGAAAAGTTTTGAAGAATGAACAAATAAACTAAGCATCAGTTGCACCACAGTCAAGGGAAAGAGAGCTCAGGCAGCACTTGTGTCCACAATAACATCAGTCCCAGCGGGCTGGAGTAAAACGGTCCCACTGACAGAGCAAGGCACATGATGCATAATGAGCATTCAACTGATACAATACTCATGTATTGTGTATTTGACAGGGACGGATAACACGAGCACAGATTCACAGTGTAGTTCAGTAAGATGATGCAGGTATCCCGGTGTGTGTGTGAATAACTTGGAATGTTAGTTTAATGCTATATCTGTTTCACAGCTCTCATTACATGAGTGGCGAAGACGGCGCGTCCCACGTCAGTAAATGTGCACAAAGTCCTGTAGTAGTAATTTAAAAAACCCCATTGACTCGAGACAACATGGGCTCTGAAAAGAAGAAAAACCAGCAGATTTGAGAGCACTAAGCTTTAGAGGCAATAATGCAAGCCGATCTCGAGTCAGTCATATCAGATAATGTGTGTGCGGACGGTGACTACACAGCAGAGGTAAACTTGCAAACCATATAACCATATATTGAAGACGATGAACATTGCTGTCGCAGCTCGACCAAACAGTCACGTAAGGATTTTCTTTGCCGATAAGAGAGAATGGAGGACATGCAGTAAATTGTCGGCGTCGAGATTGCATTTGTGCTGCCGTCTTAACCACTTGACCGCTGGGCAGCACCATAAGACACATTTTGTAGGATTTATAGAAAGAATCAAAACAACGTGATAGTCCCATTACTATGGGAGAACAAAGCCAGATGTTGGGATGGAATGTCACTCATCACCATAAAGGCAAGCATGTCTCCACCCTTAGGCCCTTCTGCAAAAGCTCAAAGGACTCTCCCACCCTGCCTCACCTTCCCTGCCTCACCTTCCCTGCCTCACCTTCCCTGCCTCACCTTCCCTGCCTCACCTTCCCTGCCTCACCTTCCCTGCCTGCTCCCGCACCTCCCTCACGCTCCCCGCCCTCCCTCACGCTCCCCGCCCTCCCTCACGCTCCCCGCCCTCACCGTTCCTCCCTCATCCTCCCTCCTTCACACTCCCTCCCTGTGCCCTCCCCTCACACTCACACTGCCACTCCCTCACACTCCCCCAAATGAGACAGAGAATTGTTAAGGAGTTGATAAAAGGAATTGTCAATATCATTGTCATTAATAAAAATCTTATCCATTCCCATCCCTAAATGTAAGTGTCTATTTTTTTAATGACAGTTTGAATGGCTTCTTTTAACTTGTCCTCTTGCCTCCTCCCCAGCATGTCCGGTCCTAACAGTTCATCAGAGTGGTCCATAGAAGGGCGGCGCCTGGTCCCGCTCATGCCCAGACTGGTTCCTCAGACAGCCTTCACTGTCTCTGCCAATGCTGTGGCCAGTGCTACGGCCAATCAGAACGCCACTCTGCTGCTTCCTGCTCAAACAGGAAACAAAGAAGGTGGGTCCATCCTACAATGCTCTTGACCATCTCTACCCGCTGTTCAAACTCTTGACCGCTGCTAACCAGAGTTACATCAAATCCCACATTTTATTTATTGATTGACCTTTATTTCACCAGGAAGTCCCTCTGATATGAGGCAGCTCTCGTTCTGTCACAAATGAATGGTGAATATCTGCTCCCTTCACCAATAACATGTAAAAGAGGATGTTTGGACCAGAAGTCTACACTTAGTTAGCCTTAAGTTTAGATGCCAAATATGATGTAAAATAAAACGGCAATAGCTTTACACAATCAACAGGGACTTTTAAAGAGGTTTCGATGCCTAAATATTGTTGTTGGCTTGGTACAAGTCAGAATCCTCTCAGGGCTCGAGATATACCGTCCCGTCATCCCGGGGATGTGGCGGTTGCGTGGCAACGGTATCAGCAGTGCCATTATCGGCATCGTTTGAAGCTGTGTTAATGAGAGCCGCACGTGTGTGTGTGTGTGTGTGTGTTGTCGTCGTCTCTCTCACTCCACCTCTAATGACCGCGGCATCACAGCGTCCAGTTCATGCGCTGGACTCCTCTGATGCGTGTCTGCTGGTGAGTTTGTCTGTCAAACGTGCGTCCAGGGCATCTGCCCTCAAATGCGCAGCGGTCCAACAAGCGGCACACATACGGACGCTGCGGTCTGAATGCACTATAAAGCTTGGTTTATGCTTGACACGCCCGCGCGTAGTCCAAGCTTAAAGTGAAGACGTCGGCAGTATTTATATTCCGTACGTTCATGCGGCTGCAGACCGTAGAAATCCTAGAAATCTGAGCTAACTTCTAGGTTCTTTGTGGACGGCCACATCGTGGATGTGTAATACAAGTTATCTACTTCAGATGAATAGATGATTTTATTGGCGCGCTTCTTCCACTATTTAATGTACAGCGATCACCAGTTTGGACTTAAATTGTGAACATTTAAAATAGCGATTGATAAAATAGTGTTTCTCCTGTGTATAGTAAGCAAAACGCTGCTCGATCATAGACAATCTAATAATCAGGATCATTTTTGTCATTGTAATCACGATTATTCACAACCCAAATCACTTTTCTTCTGTCCCCATAAGCTACAAGAATCAGTTAGTTTATTAGAATATTTGAATAAAGTGTTTCTGCTGCCTTTCTGCTAATCTACACATCTAAATGAGGATTTGACTCATTTCTCGTTCGGCCCACTTTAAGCACTTTATCGGCCTATTATGTGGGCTTATTTATTGAATTCATTTGACCTGTTGATCTATGAAGGATTCTGTGTGCTAAAAATAAATGTACAATCAATCAATGAATTGTTAAATGTACATTGAAAATATCTAATGAATTCATGATTTCATGGTGTTGGTGACACATTTAAAAGAGTCTGTCAGACTCACTCGTCAAACTCAGAGGGCGGGACTTGGTCTGCTCTGGCCGTGTCCGTCTCTCTACAGAGGGGTCAAAGGTCAGAGGGAACTGTTACTGTGATATTGCTCAGATCAGTAGGAAAATGATGGAAATGTATCACTGTTATTTCAATAAAGATGCGCTGAGTGTTTTTGAAATGCCCTGTGACCCGTGCGGTGGAAACGGGAGCGGAGCCATTGCGCGCCTCCATGCAAGACTTTTGAGAGACGGCTCAGAGGCCAGGGGAGCGGGGAGGAGAAGAGGAAGCCATGTTTGGTGAACCGCCACATGTGTGCCCCCTCCGCCACATGTGCGCCCCCCCCGCCACCGCCACATGTGCGCCCCCCCCGCCACACTCTCCGTATGTGTATATGTGCGCCAAAAGTGGTTTCAAATTGAATTGCATATAAAATACACTTTTATTTTTCTTGTAATAAGACAGCGGTATACAAGTGATAGCTCTGGACATGTTTGGGCGGCAGGACTTCCGCTGACGTGTTTTTGATCAGATGGCACCCCCTGGTGGTCTCTGGAGCCAAAGTAAACGCTGCTTCGTCTCGATTGATGGTCCGTGCGCCCCGCTTCCTGACTCCAATAGCCTCTCATATCCATCTTTTGTGTTCCTCTGTTCCTACTGTTTTTGTGTTGTCCCGGTCTATACCATGCTGTTCTCTTTTGCAGTGGTCAGATATGGCAGGTTTTTGTTTTTGTGTTTGTTTTCTACTTTGTTTCTTCCCTTCAGTATTGCCCATGTTGGATAATGGCATGGAGTCCATGTGTTTTAGTTGTGTAGAATAATGGGTAGAGTGGCAGAAAAGTACTGGAAATGTTCTTACTGGAGAAAAAAAAATAATAATTTGAAAAAGGGACAGTGTTTAAAGACAGTTCCCAAAGAAGTTAGTCTGAAGCCCTGCATGCGTTATTTAGGAGCTAATGCTAACAGCTTTGGGATCGCCGCGTTCTCTTGGCTAATATTGTGCCCCTCATAAACCCTACAGCCCACGTGGTATTGAAGATTCAGAACACTGTGAAAACACTTAAGTACCCTGTTTGTGTGTGTGTGTGTGTGTGTGTGTGTGTGTCTTGCAGTGGTGGTGTGTTACTCCTACACCAGCACCACAGGCACCTCCAGCTGTGCTACGGCCCCTGGGGGCGGGATGGGGGCCACAGTGAAGTCCCCTCGGCCCCCCAGCCCCTCCTCCAACGTGGTGGTGCTGCCCAGTGGAAGCACCGTATATGTCAAGAGTGAGTCTACCACATGACCTGCTCACCACACATGGCCTCACTCCATATCAGTAGAACAAATCAGCCGCACATGTGCAGCGCCCTTGCCCACTGTACCACTGGCAAGCACACATGAGGGAACATTTAATTGTGGGCATATTTGTCACAAATCAGCATGTGAAACACCATACAGCACTTAAGTCCATCTTCATGTATCAGCAGCATGATGCAGGCACATGGACTTCTGAGGAGATGTTGAGCTCGAAGACCTGCTGCTGCTGCTGCTTTCAGAGGCAGTGTGAGATGACTGTTTTCATTAGGGCCAGCCAGTGATTCAACATTTTTATTGCCATTAATTGCATTCTCGAATTGCGTTAAAGGGTCAACAAACATATTACAACCTCAAATAGATTTTTATTTGAGCTTTTAGAATTATCCAGTGTTGTGCTATTTTGATTTGAAAAGAATTATTGAATCTGGGACCAAAAAATGTAAATTAAAAAAGTCTAAAGTCCAATTACGATCAGTGTTATTTTTGTGTATACTCAAATTTGATATTTTCATGATCAGAATGTTCTTTAACATTTTATGTTTGGAATCTTGTGGTTGTACTGTATCTGCTGCTCCTTTTATGCTCACTAGTCTAAAGCAGACCTGCTTTGTAGTACTATGTAATGAGTTTGTTACAATTGGGATGACGATAGGTAGGCTCGGAACAGCTACTAGAGGGCAGGGATCAGTAAACGCTTGACTAAGAGTGCAGAGTTATAAATGTGTATTGTACAAAAGGGAAAAGCAAGAAGTGTATATAAAGCACCGCTTCCAAATGGTAAATCAAAGAATCCAAAATGATTCAGACACTATAGCAAGTGCCATCGGTGGCCTTAGCCAAACAAAGCCAAAGTCGATATCCCGGTGCGGAATACAACTCCACAACGCACCACACGAATGTCCGATTTAGAGTTCAGGGTCAACGTGAAACGATATTAAGCGCAATGTCCGGAGGTTTGGGTTATGGAGTGGCGTCGTTGATACGAGTAGGTGGGGGAGTCAGGACAGGCTGCAGAGCCTCCTTCCAGACCATGGCAATGTAGACAGGTTTAGGAGACTTGTCAGCTAACTCAAGACGCAACATAAAGCAGAATACAGAGACAATGAATTCAGTTCAGTTGATTTCAAGAGCACACATGACATGACAAGGTCCTCACCAGATAACATGGTCTGGTCTGCAGTTTACACCTGGTTTCGACCTGCTTTAGCCCTGCTTTAGCCCTGCTTTAGCCCTGCTTTAGCCCTGCTTTAGCCCTGCTTTCGACCTGCTTTAGACGGCTCTTGTCTCCCCTCTGTAGACCCCCCTCTGTAGGGCCCCCTCTGTGTGTGCGTGAGAGAGGGAGTAGAGATAGAGGAGAGTGCGGGTGTAGACAGGAGCCAGGCTTATTCCTTTAGTTTTCTGACTGATCCGCATGGCTGTCAGAGCTCACAGCAGCTTCACTCTGTCAGGTTAATACTTTATTATATCTAACGACCACAAAACGGTCTTTCCTGATTGGTGCACCTACTGGCCATGTGATTTTCATTTTGGAACGGGCAATCCAAAATTGGAAAAAGACCCATTTTCGGTTTTCTGATCTCAAAATGAAATGGGGAAAAAAAGTAGCATTTGTTGCCTTGTCACGGAGAGCGGGAATCAGACCGACGTGGACTCTTTGCACGCCGTTGTCCGTGAGATTTGTGTGGATGTCTTTTTGTACAGCAATTCCAGGTTGACGAACAAATGGACTTTGGAGCTGTGCGTCACGACTATTCTGGTCACCCGCGCTCCGTATCTTTGAGCGGACCGAGCGGATACACGAGGACAGTATTACAACCAAGACAAAGCCCCCAATAATCCAGGTCTAACCCCGTACACTGCACAGACTGAACCAGGAGGAGGGCGGGAAATACTCCATGCGTCATCGCCTCCTAAACTCCATTCGCTCATGAAATCCTATGGACAACTACGTGCAAATGTTGCTCAAAACCCCACTGTCTGTTACGAGGCAGCTCAGTCAGCGCGGAGAGAGAAGCGCCGCTTTTCACAGCGAGCCAGGGCGGTCCTCTGCCCCGCCTCGGACCCTGATCAGGCTCTCCCCCTCTCATGGGGCAGTCTTGGAGTAAACCGAGGGCGCCTCTCATGCACCTGTGCTCTGACCCCGTGGAACAAAGACATTCGCTGGCCACTTACTTGCTATGGAGCTTGATTTACAGTGTGATTATTAAATAATTATTAATTTTTCGTTTTCCAATTTTTGTTTTAAAAACAGAGTGGTTACCCTATTTTCTATTTCATTTTGAGATTGGGATTTTGGTTTGAAAAACTGTTAACTGGCTGTTATCTGATTATGGATTTCCAGTTTCAAAAGGAAAATCAAATGGCCAGCAGGTACACGGAACTGTTCCCTTCCCCGCGCAAACCCCTCAAACCTCCTGAAATCAGCTCTGTAAAGTTTGGTGCATGCGTTGGCGCTACTGCTAAGGCTGCTGCAAAGCATTATGGGACTTTTTGTTGTAGCAGTGACTATTACCCAATTCATTTCTACCCAAAAAATGTACAAAACATAAAAGTATGGCAAAATGTATTCTTTTGGTGTCTTCAGTTGCGTCCATTGGCGAATGCGGTGGTGAATTCCAGTAATGTCGCACACTTAACTACCATAGTTCTACTTTTTTGTGTGCTGTAGGTGTGAGTTGCTCAGACGAAGACGAGAAACCCCGAAAGCGGCGGAGGACCAACTCTTCCAGTTCGCCCCCCGTCATGCTGAAGGAGGTGGCAAAGGTCTCCCCCCCAGTGTCCAAGAGCATCAGTGTCCCCATGAGTGGCAGCCCCAAGATGAGCAACATCATGCAGAGTATCGCCAACTCTCTGCCTCCTCACCTCTCCCCTGTCAAGATCACCTTCACCAAGCCCACCATCCAGACCACCAACGCCACCACGCAGAAGGTCAGAAAAGCCATATAGATCACTTTTTTGTACAACGGTGTTTAAAGGTGCGGTACTCGATTTAAAACCCTTTAAAAACAGAACTAGTTCAAGTGTTTGCAGTGGTCCAAATGTATTGTTCACTTCCCTAAAGCATTCTGAACATCCTAATTCACTAAGATGAGTATTGTAAAGCGACTAAACATTAGCATGGAGAATAAACGGCTCAATAATTGGATGCATTCAGCACAGCGGTCTCATTTTGACCATAATCTGCTTTTACAATTTACTGAACTAGGGCATAGGGATGTAACGGTATAAGCCATATAGTAGGAGCAAAATTGCCACGATATCTTCGTCACTTCAGCCGAAATGCTTCACTGTCAGCGCCGCTGTTTGAGCCATTAGGATCACACGCTCTGAAGTTTACAGCCCGGACAGTTGCACAGTTGTTCCATCTGCAGCAGCACAAGGTCCTGAGCTGCAGAAAACAAGCCACGTGTTGTCAAACAAAAACCTTATATAAACTTCACTGTGCTGTTTTTATTGGACCTTTTTAACCATTTTAACTTGGCACAAAACAAAATAGGTCCTTAGCCTTAGTGCTTTACAGAATAAGATGGTGGTAAAACTATAAAATTATATATTAATATTTTTGTTATGCCACCAGACTTCCACATTGTAGGTTCTTGACATAACGTGAATTTTGCACTTTAAATAGCTAATCAACTAAACAATGAATAAGAATTACAGGATGATAATATGGCTATTATGCTTATTATAAGCAAAACCTCAATATCGTGGGCCCTTGAATAAAACCGTGAGCCTTCCCACAATAACGCAATAAATGTCAAACCATGAGGTTCATACTGCTATAATATATAGTGAGATTTGCATATAGTTACATCCCTACTGGGGCAAAACAGATTTTACTTTCTTACGTGGATAAAGCAGCCACTTAAACTGAAAAATAAAATAAAAAATACTCAACCAGGATCAGCAGTAACTCATTGCCGTGCCGCGAGACAATGACAAGTCTTTGATCAAAAGACTCTGTTTAAACACATGGTTTAGTCGTTTTACTTTCAAGTACAGAGCTTCATAATCCGGTCCGATTCCTTGACAGGCATGAGAACCAAGTTAAATAAACCATGTATGATTAATATTAGTCCATAAATACTGCAGCGCCACTATTGTGGTTTCATCAAACTTTTTACAGTTGCATGGGGCACTTTCGCGCACTCTGTTGGCGCAATTGTGTATTACAAATATATTTAGGAAAAACAAATGAAAGGCACCAGTTAACTGGACCTCTTTATTGGGTTCTAAATAACCCTGATAAAATGCGTAAAGAAAAATCTGCAAAGTAAATACGCAAAATGTCACTATGAAGAGGTGGGGCCAGCAGTGGTTTTGAACAGGAAGTGTGGACCTGTTAATAATAATAATAATTAATAAAATGTATATCAATACTGTTAAACAAGGAACAATATGCAAATCAAGGAATTGCATGTGTTACAAAAGCTGTAGCTGTGAAACTTACCCTGGAAAATAGCTCTCACACCATACTATTCCGCTGACTGCCTTTGCTTTGTCGTCGAGCAGGTAATCATCGTGACCACGTCTCCAAGCTCCGGCTTCGTCCCAAACATTCTGTCCAAGTCACACACCCCCAACAGCGCCGCCATGTCCAAGCTGGGCTCCACGGGCTTGCTCAACCCACCTTCCCACAAACAGACAGTGGTGTTCCCCTCCAGCTCAAGC
The DNA here is from genome assembly GCA_015082035.1 of Chaenogobius annularis. Classification (NCBI taxonomy): domain Eukaryota; kingdom Metazoa; phylum Chordata; class Actinopteri; order Gobiiformes; family Gobiidae; genus Chaenogobius; species Chaenogobius annularis. The sequence continues at coordinate 52,534 of BJKM01000326.1, forward strand.
TCATCCCACACAGTCGCCGTGACAACCGTGGTGTCCTCTTCTCCCTCTGTGCTCATGTCCACCATGGCACCATGTGAGTTTACTCTGATGTGTGTGTGTGTGTGTGTGTGTGTGTGTTAAATATTCTGTGAATGGAGACAACAAGAGGTAAAATGAAGTAAACTACAACAGTTTCGAGAGGCGGAGTCAGAAACTCTCCTGCGTTTGTGTGAGAGAGCTTTGAGCGGGAGGCGGAGTCAGAAACTGTCCTGCGTCTGTGAGAGGAGAGCTGTGAGCGAGAGGCGGAGTCAGAAACTGTCCTGCGTCTGTGAGAGGAGAGCTGTGAGCGAGAGGCGGAGTCAGAAACTCTCCTGCGTTTGTGTGAGAGAAGCTGTGAGCAAGAGGCGGAGTCAGAAACTGTCCTGCGTCTGTGAGAGGAGAGCTGTGAGCGAGAGGCGGAGTCAGAAACTGTCCTGCATTTGTGTGAGAGAGCTGTGAGCGAGAGGCGGAGTCAGAAACTGTCCTGCGTCTGTGAGAGGAGAGCTGTGAGCGAGAGGCGGGGCACAGTAACACACACACACACAACACACACACACACACCTGCCCTGAGACGGCATGTGCACAGAAAAAGCAGACAGTGGTCACCAGTATGTAAGTGTTTCCAACAAGTAAATCTGGAAAAACATTTCACCAAACTGTTGGAAAGACACACTTGTTTATGCAGTAAAGAGCTCACACGTGGAATATGCCTTACCTAATATCACCAAAATGAAGAAGATACATTTACCTCAAATTTAAGAGAGCCACTGTTAAGCCCTATATGAAATGAAACCAAATGTCATGACAATGGTGGCAAAAAACCCTGCGAGATAATTGTCAAAGTGGGAATAATGACATGCACATATTTTATTATTTTGAAGATCGTGATAGAATCATGGTGAATCGCATTGTAAGTCCTGAATTAAGAATCAAACCGAACTGTGAGATTCCTTAATTGTCACGGTCTTAATAATGTACGTCTTTATCTGTTTGAAGTTGTTAGGGCTATGGTGTCAAAATGATTAGGTTAATTTTAGAAGCAAAATGAAGTCTGTTCAGTTCAGACTAGTGTCAAAAAAATAGACCAAAATGTTAAAAACTTTTCTTTTGATCTGGCAGTTTTATTCCTGTTTAACCTTATCTTGTATTTCAAAAAGTGCAATATCTAGACAATGGGAATGCTCACAGTCTCTGTAATAGTGGATAATCAATCGGTTTTTTCTCGCAATAATCCGAACACTAAGATTTGATATTGGGACATCTCTAGTCTTGGATACATTTGAATCTAAATTAGGATGAATTAAACTATGTTCTGAAATTCAACCAGCATCTGCTCTTTCCTCTAGCGGTTCCCTCAGCTGGAGTGAAGGTGGCTACGGCTCGACTGCCCTCTCCCAAGACCCTGGTGGGCTCTCCCTCCCAGATCCTGGCCCAGCTGCCCAAACACGTCCCCCAAGCAGCTGCAGCAGAGCTCCACAGTGGGAACAACCTGTGTGAGCCAGAGCCTGGTCTCCAGCGCCTCCCCGGGGGCTAAACCCACCATCCAGATCAAACAGGAGTCAGGTAGGATGATATGTGGCTGAATGTTTTTTACGCTCTTTTGAAATACACAAAACGTGTAATCTTGTGTGCAGTGTGAGTACAGGCCCATGATGTAAATGTGTCCACAGGAGTGAAGATCATCACGCAGCAGGTGCAGCCCTCCAAGATCCTGCCCAAGCCCTCATCTGTGGCTCTGGCCAGCAGCAGCTCCTCTCCCATCATGGTGGTGAGCAGCAACGGTGCCATCATGACCACCAAGCTGGTCTCTCAGCCCACCGGTGAGACATGGCACACACGAGCAGTGGCTTTTACTAGCCCTCACGCTATCGTCGGCTCTGGACGACCCCAGAGCCGACGATCTACAGGCGTCTATAGTAGAACGTCTCCCCCCTCCACAACACCCGCACACCTGGCTTTGAGGGTAGCACAAGGGTGTAATCCAGGGGTGTCAAAACTCATGTTCGGCCCGTGACCCAAACTAACGTAAAAAATAAAACTATACAAAATATAAGAAATAAATAACTTTATATGGCCTTGTAATAGTTCTTTGTGGACCCTGTTGCACAAATGTGCAGCAGGTGAGAGTCCATATTCATGCAGCAGCAGGAACAGGAACATGTACGTGTGATATGATTCTGATCTGAAATGTAGATATCACAGACATGTTGCTGTTGCTGCACAAACTCGATATGAGCTCACTATTTTATAGTTTCGGCTTATTTTAGTGGCAAATGATTCATGTAGGGGATCTAATGAGATAATTGTGTTTGTGTTCACGGTCACATTACTGTGGACACAGTTTCACACGGCCAGCATTAGGGCCGCGGACACCAGTTACGGCCGCATTAGCGCGGGACACAGTTTCACGCGTGCGCGGAAATTCACGCCGATTAAGCGCGGGACACAGTTTCACGGCCGCATTAGCGCGGGACACACAGTTTCACGGCCGCATTAGCGCGGGACACAGTTTCAAGCACGCCGCATTAGCGCGGAACGCGCCTTAGGACACAGTCAGAGCTCACAGCAGCTTCACTCTGTCATGTTCAGACTTTATTACACTCTGACCTGTGGTTTTTTACCTGTGGTTCCTGATCTGTCCAGGTTTGCACTGGTTTGGATGTTCTCCCTCACAGAGCTTTCATCACTTAAGTTTGTTTTCTTGTTGTTAGCTTCACATTAGCAACGCTTTTAGCACGGCTCTTAAGTCCACAAAACCGTCTTTCTTTTTTTCAACATGTTTCCCAAAACCACACGTCTCTTTCCCCGCTCAGACCTCTGCGCAAGTCTAGTTTTAGTGCACGACGTGTGGCGTCTGCACTTCTCAGCTCTCGGCACGACGCTCTGGGAATCCCAGCGCAGGGGAGGGGCTGCTGCAAAGGACTTTGGGACCAGTAGTTGTAGCAATAAAAATGCCTATATCTATCGGAAATTAATAAATATAAATTAGAAATGTTTTGCGTGCCGGATTAAAACACTACTGTGGGGAGTTGGTTGTGGCCCCCGGGCCGCCTGTTTGTCACCGCTGGTGTAACCATTAGGCATGCTGAAAAAGGGAATTTTATACTGATAAACGATAATATCTATGTGTTTGCCAACTGATAAAATAAATGTGATAAAACATTTTTAAAATTAAGAGTGATGGCAATGTCAAAAAACGGTCTGTAGCTCTGAGCAACAGGACAGTCCCAAAACATGTGATAGTGGTTTGCCTCCTGACTGCCACACACTCCATCAGTGAGCATTTCCTTGTGAATAACATTAATCTCAAATTCAATCTCATTTCAGTCAATTTTTCAGAAAAAGGTAAAACCCCTAACCTCCTTCTTTTGATAATTATAGAGTTTTAAATTGGATTCAAGGTTTTTACAAGAAAAACTGGCAAGGCCAAGTTTATTTGTGAGAGCAAAACAATTCATACACGAGGCAATTCAAAGTGCTTCACACAACAGGAAAAAAATGCATTAAAATCACATAGACATGGCAGAAATCACAAAATCTTAGTTCAAGACATAAAAGAGAAGAGTGCAAAGAAAAAGCATTTCCAGTCATATGCACAGCCAAACAAAACAGTTTTTAGTTTAGATTTGAACATTGCCAGAGTAGAACCTGCCTCACATCCTCAGGAAGACTGTTCCAGATTTTAGCTGCATAAAACTGAAACGCACATTCCCCATGTTTAGTCCTGACTCTGGGGCACCAGCAGGAGGCCCGGTCCATGTTTAGTCCTGACTCTGGGGCACCAGCAGGAGGCCGGTCCCTGAAGGTCCTCAGAGTCCCAGATGGTTTCATAAGGCACCAACATGTCCAAGATGTACTTTGGTGCTAGGCCATGGAGAGACTTGTATACAAGCAGAGCTGCTTTGAAGTCTATTCTCTGAGCCACAGGGAGCCAGTGCAGAGACCTGAGCACAGGACTAATGGTGATCGTACTTCCTGGTTCTAGTCAAGGACCCGAGCAGCAGCGGTTCTGGGATGTAACTGCAGCGTGTGTTTTAAACAGCTTCGTTTGGAGAGGCCAGTGAGCAGGCCGTTACATTTGTAGTTCTAATCTACTAGAGACAAAGCGCATGGGATAAGTCTCTTCCAAGTCTGGTTTAGACACTATATCTTTTGATTTTGGCAAATGTTTTTTAGATTTGGTAAAAAGGGCTGCTGATGTTATTGATCTGACGTGGCTGTTAAAGTGGCTGTTAAAAAACTGCTACTTTCAATTTAAACCAGAGTGGTCGTTCCCCAAACTGCCTGGAAAGACCAGGCTGTATTTTGGAACATGTCGGTGCCCAAAGCCTAAACAATACAAAGATAATGTTTTTTTCACCACTTTCAGACGCTGAAGCAAATTGAACAAAGGGAAAATGGGGAGACCGTGACGTGGGCAAAACGCAGCAAAGAGAGGGAATGTGTGTCATATATGTGAAGGTTAATACCTGATACACTTCTGGTTAGAAACGAAGCCATCAGTGGTGTGAAGGCATGGAAGACTGATGACATGATTTATTTCCTTAAGACTGAGCAACCCTGTGGTGACACTTGCAGTATTTTTGTATAATTAATTAATCACACATGGTTTATTTCACGTTTGAAGAAAGCAGACTCATTATTTTGCTTTTTTGCAATCAGATGGAAAACTCCGATCTTTTTGTAACTGCACAACCTCCAGGCAAGCAGCTAACATGAGTGACTTTACATAATCACTACAACAGTGCATCAGTGCTTTACATGAGGTTTCATTCAGCCGTGTTGTGCACAGTTCAAAGACCTGTCGCTAGGTCTGCATTTACTGGTAAATGAATGAAACGTGGTCTAATTAGGACTCGTACAGTAAAACAACAAAGCGTGAACAGTTAACCCGTTAATGACCACGAAGGGCTCCAGCTATCGGTTAAAGAAAAAAATGAAAACGCCCATCCCTAATTTTCAGTTTGTATACAGACTTTGCACCAATATAGGAAATGACATTAGGTATGTGATTTATAGTTTGGTCAAATTATCATAGAACATCATTCACAAGCGAGCAATTTTACGTTCCATCCCAGTAACGGACAGTAACTGATTGTTTCTGATTGTCCTAATATGTCGAGCCAATGGTTCCATGTACAAAGTGAATAAGAGAGGGGACCAAGCACAATCCTGCCTCACCCCTCCTTCCAGTCGAAGTGTTTTCAACAAGAAATCTGGCAAAATATTTCACCAAATTGCAGAAAACTCACACAGTCCCTCTGCATCAAGCCTATTCTTCTTCTTCTATTACTTTTAATGGCGGCTGGCAGCCAACTGAAAAGGTTAAGCGCACAACTAGGTGGCGGTAAATGCACGTCTTCTTCTTCTGTGTTTTATGGTAGGTGGTATCCATAAAGTGTTACATTACCGCCACCTACTGTAGTTGTAAGTCTTCAAAATATGTGTTTTACACTATACTGTAAAAATGAGGAGAGAAGGAGAGAGAGAAAGCCATCAAGCCTATTATGTAGTAGTAAATGTAACAGAAATATTAGCTGCTAATGACATTTTCAATATTTCATGAATTGTGATGAATCTACAGCTAAAAGCCTTTTAGCTTTACATAGACTGTCAGAATCAGTCAAGTTTATTTACTGAACCAAACAGTATTGATCCACAAGAGAAATGACATGGTAGCACACACATTACAATAAAATGAGAAAGAACAATAATAATACAATCAAATAAAATAAATAATTAAAGTAGCAAAATAGAGCAAAAGATTTGTTACAAATAAAATACAAATGTATAGAATTGTATATGAATAAGTAAAATGAAATCTATCTGGGGTCAAGGGTTGGGTAAGGAGATATATTGCACACCAGGCTATCTATTACATAAGGGTGAGTTGTACAGTCGTTCTGAATTGTAGGGTGAAGGTTAAAACACAGTTTCAACACATTTTCTGTAGTGAATAAAACTGTACTTCAGTCAAAGAATCTTTATTACTGCAGTATAGTTTTCATGATATATTGCACCTCAAATCACTGCTTTCTAATGTCTTTTTTGTTTTGTTTTCCCTGTCCCAGCATCACAATCGACGTACACCCGCCCCACTGTCAGTCCAAGCCTCGGGGCCAGGATCTCTGCTTCCAGTGGAGGGGCCACCTACGTGAAGACCACCAGCGGAAGTATCATCACTGTGGTGCCCAAGTCTCTGGCAACTTTAGGAGGGAAGATCATCAGCAGCAACATCGTGTCTGGTGAGAACACGGCAGATGACAACTTATTACTAACTGTTCAAATTGAACATTTTTATACGGTAATCATTTTAGTTTAGTTTTTGACACTTTGCATTTCATGTAAAACAACCCAGGAACCACATGCATGGATAATGGCAATTTTAATGATATTTGTCTTGAAATATGAACTGAAGAGGTACATAACCTGCTTCCCACAACTGTGACTGTCCTGAAAGAGGAGAAAGAGAGGGACGGTGGGGAGAAAGAGAGGGACGGTGGGGAGAAAGAGAGGGACGGTGGGGAGAAAGAGAGGGACGGTGGGGAGAAAGGGAGGGACGGTGAGAAAAGGGAGGGACGGTGGGAGAAAAGGGAGGGACGGTGGGAAAGGGAGAAAAGGGAGGGAACGGGGGAGGGACGGGGAGGAGAAAGGGAGGGACGGGGAGGAGAAGAAGGGAGGGAAGGGGAAGGAAAGGGAGGGACGGGGGGGGGAGAAAGTTGGGAACGGGGGGGGGGCGTTGGCGTTTGCTCTTGTCGTGGTTGGACAGTGTGTAATAAAGCAGACATTAACATGAGGTCCATTAGGGGGCGCTGTATCTCTGATCCTTAAAGCCCTGTGTGATGAATGTGTTTTCTACACTGAAATAAGAACTGTTGTGTCTTCTGACTGAAGGCACCACCACAAAGATCACCACCATCCCCATGACGTCCAAGCCCAACGTGATCAGTTGTGCAGAAGACCACAGGGAAAGGAGCGCCACCATCCAAGGCCTGCCCGGGAAGAACGTGGTGACCACATCTGCTCAACGCTGGGGTCAGCTGGACTTCTCTCACTACTGTTTCCCAATTCCAGAAATGTACATATGTAATCATTATCCAAGTCACTCCTCTGCCTTTTCAGACAAATGGAATCGGAAGGATTCAATCTTCAAAATTGTTATGTGCGGGGAGGGCTGCAGCTATCCATTATATTAAATATTTTCCTTGAATAATCAAGTAATAAGTTCATATTTTTTTTACGTTCCGTAAACCGCTTTTAAAAAGTAAACCGTCCATTTAAAAAAAAAAAATGTATAGTTTATAGTTCATAGTAATAAACAAAGAACAAATCAGTTTGGACTCAAGTGAAACGCTGCTGTTTTGGGGACAAACGGTTCTGTTAGAATATATAGAAAGGACTAATTTACTTGTCACAGACTGCTACAGTAACTATGACCTCATTAGTGTTCATGTCACAACTCGTTAGTCAAACTGCATGTTGGTGAGCCCAGTGATGCTGGTGTTTGGAGCTGTAACTCTGCATGTGGCAGCTTCAGCTCCGTGTGCCGTTCACTTTAGCCTCGGTGTCTTCGCCCCGTCAGAATCGCGCTCCTCTGAGCTCTTCACACAACACACTCTGTTTCCCAGTCACACTCGTGAGTTCAACTCACGCCGCTCTCTCCTCACAAGTCGTTCTGGGCGCTCCGCGCGCCTCAGATTCAGTAAATATGCAATTTAAAGGAATCATCGAGGTTGTAAAAACATGTGATTGAGTACTTGATTAATCTTATCAGCCCTATTTTCCGGTCAGGCGCCTATAAGGTGATGGTACTGAATGATTAACCCAAACTAAACCATTATCTACTATTCAAATACTTCTGTGCGCAGTTTGACCTCCACAGGCAATGTTGTGTATTACACTGCCTGTTCCAAAAAAGTGTCCACCTGAATTGAACTAAGCAAACACAGTAGGTCCTCTCCCTCTGGAGAACTGCTGCAGGTGATGATCTTTCAGTATTTAAACCCGACTGATGCAATGAGCGGCTTCTCATTTCAGAAACAACCATGTGGAAAGGACAAATCCCGTGGTCATGGAAAAGGTGTCAGTGTGTTTGAGAAGGGTCAGATCATTGGCATCGAGCAGAGAAGCAGAAGCTAATGTGCTACAGCTCTGAACCCAGTGAGAGTGTTTGGGACGAGCTGGAGAAGGCTTCGTGCAGTGGTCACTCTCTCATCAATACAAGATCAACACTGGAGGGAAATCCATCTGTTAATATTGCACAAGCTGAGTGAAACTATGCCACAGTGAATGTGTGCTGGAATCAAAGCTAAAGGGCCAACTCCTATTGGAGTGTGACCCTTTTTTCTGTGGCCACAGGCGGTGTAATACACAATATTGTATGTGGAAGTGGAAGTCAAACTGGCACAGAAGTATTTGAATATTATCAAATGATTTTTCTTTTATGAAATAAATTAAAAGCCACAAGGTGTCACTAGTGTTCTTCTGCTGTTTTGTAAACCCTGCACCAGTCCAGTGGTTCTCAACCATTTCCATTTGTGACCCCATTAAAGCAACAGTTGACATTCACAACGCCCAAACACACAAAATAGGCTGTATGCGAAATGCTAAAGTAGCCTTATGTTTTCTAAAATTGTATTTATTTGTAGAGGGGGGAAACTCAATGAGAGCTTTTAAATGAGGACCTTGTGGAATACAAAACGCATAAACAGAATATATAATGTCAATAAAATAAAGTAAAACAATTCTTTAAAACAGTAGCACTGGCTCTGTGAAAGTCTTTAATTCGTTAAAAGGCATAATTTTATGAGACTGTAAAATAAAATGTCCTGTGATCTTAACCGACCAGTACCTGATGTTCAGCTAAATCCCAATGAGAGATGGTCGGTTTTATATCGAGGACGTAGGCCAAGATCAATTAATTTGCTGGTCAGCAAATAGGAATCTACATTACCACTGCATTTAAGAATACAGACCCCCTCAGGCCCCTAGTGGCGTTCTTGAACTGTTCAACCTTAAGCCACATTTCCATAGGTTCACAGTGGAGCAGATTGAATAACACTTAAAACAGTGGAGACACTTTCGGACTGAACCAAAGTGGTCTGGCTTGCTTTATGTTCCTGGAACCCTTTAGCGTGGCTAATGTTGCAACAGCACCAGAGCGAGAACCAAGATTTGGACCAAAACAGGACGGCAAAAAGCGGATAGAAACACTAAAGAGTCATTTGTCTCCGAACTCTGACTTGATCTTGAGCTAAAGCGCCATGTTTCCATTGTTATATGTTGAGCCTGAGCAACACAAAGCTAGCAAAGCACGTTAGCAACAACAGTTTCCTGTTTGTGGCGTTGTCAAGAGCCCAAATGTGATGTTTACAGGTCAAAATGCGTCTAACATGATTCCATAAAGAGAGGTTCAAACGCGGCGTCGAGGCTTTACACAGAAGGCAAAGACATGAGGCAAAACTGTTCCTGTGCACGCTAGCTTTAGCCACGCCCCTCACACACACACACACACACACACACACACACACACACAGAATTGATAAACTTCTTTTTATGACTCGCTCAAATCAGCCTCATGATTAAAACGTATAATTCAGCTAAGATTTAGATTTGATTTATTTGGAAAACATGGGTTATGTTTGGGTGACTGGTCCTGAAAAGAAGCGTTCCACATCCTAAAATGGTTTGGGGTTTGGGGGTTTGGGGACCAGGCCCACATGGCCACATGAAGACGTAGCTTTAAATATATACAGAGTATCATTTTCTGATCAACTAAAAGCTCTTGTTTTACTGTGCTGCTTTAGAGTTCACTCTGACTCACCACTTGTCCTGTGTGTCTGTGCTGTAGGGAGAGAAGGGTCTACAGGCTGTGCAGGGGACCAAACCGGCCATCATCACCGCCTCTCGGCCCATCACCAAAATGATCGTGACCCAGCCTAAAGGGATGAGCCCCGGAGCCCAGTCCACCACCACAAAGATCATCCCCACCAAGATTGTGTACGGGCAGCAGGGCAAGACGCAGGTCAGGCTTTCTGCACACTCTAACATCATATGTGACTTTCCTCACTCCGACTCCCGTTTGTTCTTTTGTGTATAGTTAGTATAGAATGGAAAGTATATGTGTGTTAGAACTGATAAACATTCTATCAGTTATGAGCACTTTGTTGTTAAATGTGTGATTATATTTTAGGATTCTCAACTGTGTTGTGTAGACTCTGCTTTTAAAAGTTACCTCGTTACTGCCCAGGAAAACTAACACGTTACTGCGCTGCTGTGTTATAAAAGTAACGAGTTAGAGTACGCTAACATTATTGTATAACCTGTATCGTTTGCCCGCAATCCCTTTGCATTTATGAACACAGTAACATAATCATTAAAATATCCAATAATCAAGCAAAGTAAATGCTTTATTTCTCTTTTATGTTGACCGATGACCACAATACCATGCCACTTAATGACAATAAGCATGTGTCGGCCTGGAGCAGTGAACAACATGAGCAGAGACGCTTGTTTTAGGCCTGTAGTTTATTTAAATCAAACTCACCACATCGCTGTTACCCTACATTTACTCCTCAGATTCAAAATAGTGGTCAGAAGGAAGGTTTTTCAAAACGTACATCTTTGGCATCACAAGAGGCACAAAACAACGAGTGTTTGGTACCGCAGCTTTCTCTCTCTACTCTGCAGCTGGGAAACAAACCTGGAGATGAGACCTATCAAAACTAACGCGTTACTCATTTGAAAAAGTAACTTGTAGCACTCTAATCAATTCTACCACTAGTATCAAAACTAAAAACTCAAGTATTGATTTGAAAAAAATACTTACGGGATCAAATTAGACTTTTCCTGAATTTGAATAACACAGTTATGTATGAACTCATCTAGACGCATCCAAATGAACAAAATAACAAATTTGCTGAGACTAGTGTCATTATACACTATTTTGATACTTGATTCCCTATACACATTTTGATACCACAATGATGAACTCTTTATTAAACCCAAGTTCTGATAAAGCTCAAGAACATTCCAAAATCTGGATGCGAAATGGTGAGATGTAAAACTGCGCCGCTTCTCTGCGCCGCTTCTCTGCGCCGCTTCTCTGCGCCGCTTCTCTGCGCCGCTTCTCTGCACTAATGTTAGGCATCAGAAACTCTCCTGTGTTTGTGTGAAAGGAGAGCTGTGAGCGAGAGGCGGAGTCAGAAACTCGTTTGTGTGAGAGGAGAGCTGTGAGCGAGAGGCGGAGTCAGAAACTCGTTTGTTTTCTCTTTTTTTCTCTATGTTTTCCTTTTGTCTGTTTCCTGTTTTTGTGTTTGTATGTTGTGTTTGACCAGAGTTTGGGGACATTCAAACATTTAATGGCAAAATCAACCAAATGGCATCGGAGTGTTACAAGTAGCATCCTTTTAATGTTAATCCCTTAATTGGGTTCAGTAAGCCGTTAAGGATTGTATCCAAAACGAGAGAACAAGGAGTAGACCTTATATATGTACAAGAGACCCATTTGACTAACACTGAAAATCAAAAACGGACCAAATGTAGTCATGTAGAGTTGTGTCATTCATCATACGGGGGCAAACATACGAGGGGAGTTGCAGCGTTGTTCCCGAATCGAGCGGCTTTTGAACACAGTTCTGAATGTAAAGACAGAGGGCAGATATGTACTGCTCAGCGCTGCTGAATGTGTGTGCTCCACCAGTGAGAACACCTTCTATACAGATATTATGGACCTGCTCATTTGATGTCTATATTTGTTGTTCTCTGCTCGTTCTGCTCTATTTTGTTCTGTTTATAAAAAATTGAAAAAAAATATATATATATATATATATATATATATATATATATATATATATATATATATATTATATATATATATATATATATATATATATATATATATATATATATATATATATATATATATATATATATATATATATATATGAATCTTGATTGAATTGTAGATGCTGAATTTTTTACTCAAACTGAAATCATTACACGCCTAATAAAAAAAGTAAAGTAAAAAAGATACTTTTGACAACCCTAGCAGAGACTATGGTGACATAAGCCGTATTTATTTGAATCATTATCATTTGATACACTTTTTGTGATGGCAAAAATCCACCTACTACACCTCTGGTAAATGTCTCTTGTTCTCTTTACTTTTATATTAGATCTGGACCGTAAGCACATCTTCTCCCTCTCATGTGGCTCATTCACCGTTTTCGATTAGTTTTTATTTTATCTTAATAAATACACATAAAATTGGTTTTCAGTATCCCTTTGCTGAACAAAGATGGACTTTTAAAATTGTCATGAAAAACAAAACCAATATCAGATTTCTTCAAAGTCTGAAAGCACATGCTTTCACTTATTGACTGTTGACTTTGATAAATTCTTTCTTTTTTTCATTAACCCTTTATTTAACCAGGTGAAACCCATTGACATTGAGACATTGAATACTATATAAAATAGATGCTTCCAGTGTTTGACAACAGAACAGCCACATTCTAAAGGCTGGTGCAGTTCCATACATTAGCCCCAGTGCATTGTCTACGGGAGAGTTACTGTCAGCGTTAAAATGATGATCTACTTAAGTTGGAGTTCAATTCTAGGTACCTGGAAAAAGCACATGTCTCTAAAGTTTCACACAAAGTACACACCACCCAAGAAAATATTCCTCTTTCTGAACACCACCAGAGCCTACTGAAGTGGGTCAAAATCAGGGCTGAACTGTGTCGAATACAGAACAACATCGTTGCACTGTAGTTCTAACCAAAAATGAAAGCGAAAATGTTCTCTAAATGAAGACCTGCACAGCAGCCAAGTACCACCAGAAGGAGCTGATGTAACCCCTGCTCTAAAGCCCGTCATGTGCAGTGGTTCCAGTCTGAAGCTGGATTATTATGCACTCAAAGACAATCGGGTCATTTTAGTCTGAGCTCTGTCCCAGTTGCTTCTGCTTTTTCAGACACATTTGTTTGTGCACTTTTGACGCCTCCACATGACTGTGAAAACGAGATACAATTCACCAGATAAGTGTAAAAATCCCCTCCTAAAGGTTACATTCATAAAATACCGTTAAGCATTCTTCAGCTGTTTAGTGAGGGAAATACAGAATAAAGGTGTTTTTGGTGACTCATTTCCATCACGTTTTATCTATTATAACATAATTAATCATCAAAACAAAAAGACAAAATGTCGCTCGCTCTATCCTTCCAAATCTTTTGTGGCTTTAAAATATAAGTCCAATAAGTCCAAAACATGACTGGCTAGTCTCTGCTTCGAACAAAAAGTAATATTTAACCATAAAAGAATTAATCTATAGCAATCTATAGCAATACTGATTTTGCTTAATTACATGGAAAGAATTGTGTACAGCCCCCAAAATCCATAAGCCAGATGAATACAAAAACAAGCACTGAATCCAGATACTAACTTCATATTGTATCTGTAAAACAAATGCCAGACACACATATTGAGTGTAAACTGATCCAGTGGAGTGTGGGGCACTGTCATGACGATTGTAAACAGAGACAAACAGTGTAAGATGGTGTGGATTGCACCACTGTCGTACTGTGAATCCAAAAGGGATGCACCCAGCAGGCCGCTCCTGAAGGCGGAAACCTTCCCACTGAGTGTGTTGGAAGTGTAAGTACCACATCCAGACACTAGTTTGTTTTTGCTCTCCCCCTCGTGTAGACATGGTTTCATTAGCCAAGTGAAATGGGAACACAGCAAAATCATTTTCAGCCTTCAACAGGTGTCCTTTCTTTATTATTTTTTTATTGGAGCCTTTGCTAGATCATTTTTCTGAATTTGAAGCGGGGTTTACAATTTTTGAATAGGTTTTCTTGGCAAGGCAGGTTTATTTGTACAATTCATACACTAAGTACTTCAAGGGGATTTACAGAACAGGAAAACAAACCTTTATATCACAATACAAACACATAAAAACATTAATATAATACAAAAAATTGACTTTAAAGGGAAGAGTGCAGATACAATCATTTGTCATGTGCACAGCTAAACAGAACTGTTTTGGCCCTAGATTGGGGGTGGGCAATTATTTTTCCTCCGAGGGCCATATTTGAATCCAGGCAAGTGGCTGAGGGCCGGACCGCAAAAATTGGTGTAACAAATTCTTATAATTATAAGCACTTTTCTGTAAAATATAGGCTGTTGAATCTATTATTTCATTCATTTCATGTCATCTTTTTTAAGGACACCAGTGCAGGCACATGTTACATAGCCAAGACAGTTCAAAAATAGATCATACATCTTGTGGGGGGCTGGATTAAAACAGGCTGAGGGCCTCATCCGGCCCCTTGGGCCACACACGCGCAGGCCTGCGCTGAGGTATTGTGTCTCAGGGCTCTTTGGGTCAGTGAAATCACTCTCAGACCCCTGTGCCTATTAGTTTGCCAAGTCCAATTAAAGGAAAATCTACTCAAGCAGGATGTTCCACATTATTAAGCAGACCACCGTTTTCAAGCGATAAGGGAAAGAAAAAGGATCTCTCTAGTGCCTTGGACAAGGTATGAAAACGGATATTTCACGAACACTTAAGCGGGATCGTTGCACTATGAAGAGATTCATTGCAGATGAAGGTCAGCAAGGAGGGGGCGAGTCGTGTTTTGGGCCGGAATCATGGGGAGAGAGCTGGTCGGCGCGTTTGCTCCCGCTTAGGGTCCCTGAAGGTGTGAAAATGACCCCTGTAAAGGATGTGGAGTTTCTGACCACTTTCTTCCATGGTACAAAAGAAGAACCGTGCTCTTCCATCTTCATGCAGGACACATGCACCATCTCCTGCTGCTGAACACCTCTGCATCATTAGCTGCTATGGGCATAGAAGAAGAGAAAACTCAAGGCGTGGCCCCCATCCTCCTCTGACCTCAGCCCTATTGAGAACCTTATTGAAGCATCTCAAGTGAAAGATCTCTGAGGGCATGAGGCAGTAGACAGCAGCTCTGGGAGGCTATTCTGACATCCTGCAAAGAAATTCAAGCAGAAACTCTCCACAAAACTCACAAGTTCAATGGATCCAAGAAACGTGAAGCTCCTGTCAAATAAGGGGGTCTTATGTTCTAATGTAACTGGACCTGTTCAGATGTTTAGATTGAACTAGCTAATGCTTCTTATTTAACAAATGACCATTTTTCAGTTCTTTACAACAGTAACATGGTTTGAAACTCTGTTGTGCAGAATCATTTGGAACAGTGCAATTTCAGTTTTTCTTTTTGAAGAAATACTGTTCTCATTGTTTTGTTCAGTAACATTTGAATTGTACTCTGACTTGATTATATTAATTATTTGGAACACAGTAAATGAGCTGCTGAGTTGATTTAAAGTCTGTCTTCTCTGGTTCGTTCCAGGTGCTGATCAAGCCCAAGCCGGTTTTCCAGACTGCAGTGGTGAGTGAGCAAGCCCGGCAGCTGGTCACAGAGACGCTACAGCAGCAGGTGAACCGCTCTGCTGCTGAGCCGGGCCAGGGCTCTCAGGACGCAGGGCCCAGAGAGGAGGCCTCCGCCGCCGCCGCCGCCGCCGCTTATACTGAGGCGGGAGCGCTGCTGGCGGACACTGCACCAGGAGGGTCACAAGGTACCGCCCTTTACTAGCACTAGGGCTCTGTGATTAAACTAAATCCAACAAGATCAAGATTCAGTTGTCATCAATGATTTAGCTCTAGTCTTTTCAATGGAGGTCTCCAGCCAATCTTCTGTCAGTAACATCATGTGGTTTGGAGTTCACAAGCCTTTGGCGTGGTCATAATCCAACGATTTAAGATATGAAAGTGCTTCATAACTGTGATGTATTCTTGTTTTATGCACGAAAATGCAGCAAAGGATCATGGTTAATGTTGTTCCCTCTGTATTTTAGTTATTGCTGTAACAAACTATATTTTTAAGCAATGGATTGTAATTAGGGTTGTAATGATTCTTTTTTTATTGTCGACTAGTCATAATCTGTCGAGCAATCGTATTTTGATAATCGTAACCTTTTCCCGGTGTTATTCATGGGTTTCAGTCACGTGACTTTTGTCATTTGTTCTCAACTCGTTTTTGAAGGCGTCACATGCTGTTAGATGGTCATGAAAAACAGCACATAAAACTGAAAATGAAAAGCTTTGACACTCGAAGAAGACAGAAGTTCAGCTCCGCCTCAGTCTGGAGTGACTTCTGTGAGTCCACTGGTCCCTCCTGACCACAGTAACACATTTCTGGACAAACGGGGTCTTTGGGGATGTTACAGAAGAGGAATCCTTTTGTTTTGAGACTTTTTGTTGGCATTGCCCACAGAGAGCATGCAGCTTTTGTCCTAAAGATGGCAGTAGAGTGTGTGAGGTCACTTCAGACCCATGGATACATTCTGTTAAACACAAAGACAGTGGCCTTATTAAATCAAAACGGCAAAAAAGAAACAATAATACTCTTTCTCTGTAAATGAACCCTAACTAGAAGCGTTCAGTCACAATATTTCAACACTTATTCTGTTGCTACCGTCTTTAAAAAGTCTTAATGTATGATCATTGTTTCAGCCTCACAGTCAATCTCCTGCTCCAATCCACATGCTTTTACACACTTTGACAGAGTTCAGACTTTGGAGGAAGACATGTGACTTTTTTTTTTGTTTGTTAAATGGCACTGATTAAAAGTCTGTATATTGTTTATGGACATTTTGTTGGCTTTTGATAATAGAAAATAAGATTTAAAATTGTTATTGATCAATATGAGAAAAAGAAAATCTCTTTTTGTTGTTGTCATCACTTGCCCCCTTGGCACTAAAGCAGGACAGGAATGAAAGTGAAAAGGCAGCTTTTACATCCTCTTGCAGTTGGGACCTTGAAACTGAAAATGGTACATTTGAGTCATATAATATAGTAGTAATAATAATAGTTATTTCATTTCACCTGTTCAATTAGCCTAAATGGGCCTATAATTACATTCATAATCAAATTTGAAAACCCAATCTTAATTCACATTTTAAAACGGTGAGTGACAAGAACAAAACAACAGTTTTAAAAGAATATTAGGAAATAAGAGAGCGTTGTGTTCAATCTGGCACAAACTCATTCAATGAGTGAATGAATGAAAACGCAAGCAAAGGAGCAAAGCAAATATAAGACAAATATAGAGGATTTCACCTTCCAACAGTTTCTCCTCCTGAAGCTCTGTTTGGACCTGGTCCAGTCCTGTGTGCATCCTGGTTTGGGTTAGACCTGGTTTAGTTCTATGGTGGTCCTGTCCTGATGGTGGTCCTGTCCTGATGGTGGTCCTGTCCTGATGGTGGTCCTGTCCTGATGGTGGTCCTGGTCTGATGGTGGTCCTGGTCTGATGGTGGTCCTGGTCTGATGGTGGTCCTGGTCTGATGGCGGTCCTGTCCCTGATGGCGGCTCCTGTCCTGATGGTCGCGTCCTGTACCGTGATGGCGGGTCCTGCGTATCCTGATGGCGGTCCTGTCCTGCTGACGTAGCTCTCTTCGTGTGCCGACAGTCTCCTTCTGTACTGATATACGTCCTCCGCGTGACTGTCCTGCTCCGACAGCTTTTCCCTTTCCTCTTTCTGTTACTCCTGACATTCTCAAATGTGCTGTGCATTATTAGTCTCCTTTTTGCTTGTCTTTAAAACATTGCTGATCCAAACACGTCTCTTTCCTGCGGGTGGCGCCGCAGATCCAGCGCTGTCTGCACGCATGTAGGATGCGTCACTTTGGGTTTGGCGTCTCTAGCTGTAGCTCGTGATTACTTTGTGTATTTTGAAAATATCCAAAGTGACATGGAGCTGGTTGTCTCGTCTGTTGGCGTCTCTACATGTGCAGCGCTCACATAAACAGGCCAAGCGGCGTTTTTCACAAAACGAGAACGCTTTGGAGTTGTTCTAAATTTAGAACACGTCCATGGGGCAACAGAGGCCCAAAGGGCCCACAGGTGCCCTTGGGCGCCACGTTGGTGACCCCTGGTTTATGATTTGATGATGCTTTCAAAATGTGTGCGTTATCCTTTTGTATTGACTATAAGCATTGGATCAGCACTGGAAGCTTGGGGAAAACCCAGGAGGGGTTAGTGAAAGTGAAAGTGAAAGTGACATAAATAACCTCTATGGAGATGAGGCTAGGCTTGAAACCTTTTGTAGTAGTTTTGTACTGGTGTGTTGCAGAGGCCCAGGCGGTAGTGCACATGGTGTCCTCTCGAGAGGCGGAGTGGACGGAGCAGGAGGTGTCTGTGGAGTCTAGTCCCACCATCATCTACCAGGAGCTATCCACAGGGGAGTCTCAGTCTGCCACCTCCACCATCAAGGCCCTACTGGAGCTACAGCAGAGCACAGGTGAGAGGCCACGCCCCTACAGTGTATGTACAGTACATGCAGTGTACACATTTGAAGCACATGATGCAGTCTAACAATTTGTATTTAAATGTAACACTTTTAGGATGGGTTATATCTGCAAAGGAGCAGTGCTCGCTATCTGGGTCGCTCCACACTAAAGTGTACAATGGCCATTGTCTTTAATTAGGGCATCATTTAAAAAAAATAAATCCTAAAGCAAAAATGACAACGTCTTTGTTATTTTTATAACTTGTATATTATACATGTATGTAAGATAAAATGAGAACAGCAGATTAAACAACGGTAGATTTGATTTTGATTGACTTTTGATTTCCCGATGGTACTTTCTCAACTTCATACCGTACTTGTAAAAGAAAATGTAAGTCCATAATGAAGAACCTACTCGTGATGAAAAGAAGGGGAATTACTTCTAGATGTCTGACCACCAAACTGTTTTCAAAATGTTTCCACTCGTATTTTTGAAATTATCCTCAAACGAATATTGGTGGGCGTAACCAGGCAAGTGTCCGGTATATAGTTACGTCCAATCAGTAAGTTTACGCTTGAATAGAGTCATTCTAAATCGGCCATGTCCACGATCATCAAAATTCGACGCTTATTAGACTGTAGCTTCGACGGTAGAACTGTTTTGGTTGTGTCTGCTCACTAGGGAGCCTGAGCGATCTCTTTTCAAAGGTCCTTTTTACGATTTGTTACATGCCAAAAAAACATTGTTTGCCTCGGGGAAAACCAACTCTTACTTTCTCGGAGATTGCTGCGGGCTGTCGCCGAGCAATGCGGTCAATCTTCGCGCAATAGTGCGGACGCTCAGCCGTCTGACAGACGCTCAGCGAGGGAGAAATCTGTTTTTGAAAGTTTTTGTGTCCGACAAAGTTTACGTATGTTACGTCCAAGGTAAGCGTGCTGTGTGTGTCAATGGTACAAATGTATAAAGTATCCATTTATCTACTTTATGGTATTTCTATGATGCCTAGTGGTACTTTCTGACGTTGGTTGGAATTTTAAAAAATCCTTATTTTAAATTTGGATCTTTTATGTAACACTTTTGTACACTTTAGTGTGGAGTAACCCGTATATGTATATCTATAATATTATGAAGAAATGGGTATTTTTATATATAGAAAAAGTTTTCAGCTTATGAAAAATGGGAGAAAAAACAAAAGTGTTTAAGTTTGTGTTCAGTGTAGCTCTCTATAATATATTTTACCCCTGGAGAGTGGACTGACCTGTTCTCTGACACGAGGGGCCGAGGGCCTCACAGCTAGGGGCTGTGCTGTTAAAGTAGAGGGGACAGAGGCACAGGATGGCCTGGATCCTTGGCCGTACCGTTGGCCGTACCGTTGGCCGTACCGTTGGCCGTACCGTTGGCCGCCGTACCGTTGGCCGCCGTACCGTTGGCCGTACCGTCGGCATTGGCAGACCCTAATGAAACGAATGAATCTATAATGGGAAATAACTGGTTTGGCTGTGCAACACGTTTGGTCCTGGTAACTAAAACATGGTCCCGTCACAGTGAAGGAGAAGGGAGAGGCCAAAGTGAGGCAGCACACCATTGATCTGAGTCAGATGGCCGTGCCCCTGCAACTGGCCCCGGAGAAGAAGAGCCCTCCTGAGCCCCAGAGAGCTCCCACCTCCTGCACCACCTCCTCCTGCTCCTCCTGCACCACCTGCTCCGCCGCAGAGGGAGAGCCAGGCGCAGAGGCTGTCTCTACAGGTACCACACCACAGGCACCACGGCACATGGTTCTGTTCACCTATCTGCCCATTTAGGATTTTCACCATAAGGAACAGAGTGGAGTAGAACAGATATATATGATAGACAATAACTCTATATGAACAGCTTTAATTCATACCCAAGTCAAATCAAGATTTTGATTGTTTGATAGTTTTAGGTTAGTTTCACCATTACCAAAACATTTAACATGATTTAAAATTTGCCAGATCCTGTTGCTAAAACCGCTTGGGTTGGGCAGCGTTACTTTTAAAAGTACATTTTTAAGTTGCCTCAGTACTACTTTGGAAAACAAATGTGTTAAGTTACTGCACTACTTTGTCACTTTGCAGTATTTTTTGCTGCGTTGAAGATTCCTTTTAATAAGCCAAAAAGTAGTACAGTGGTCCCTCGTTTATCGCAGGAGTTACGTTCTAAAAATAACCCGCACTAAGTGAAATCCGCGTATCATTCTAAATGTTTTTAGGTTGCACAACCTCCCACTAAACATGTTATAAATTTATGTCGGTGCAGAATGTTTTTTCGACATTGTGGGGCTTGGATTATACTTCCCGCATGTAAATTCCATGCAGAAATGACACGTGCGGAGGGCAGTGGAGAAGAAGTTGGCAGTATTTACACTCAGGTGTCAACCTGAGCGGCTGCTAAGAAATTTATTATAACAGGTTCATGATAAAATCCCATTCATTTCCACGGACGGCAAGCGAGGGGGCGTGTCGACATTTCGCCGCACGGCCCCTCGCAGACCTCGCGTACGCCTCAAGCATAAACCTAGGCAACGTTAGAGAAAACGTACAAACATACAGCATTTCAGTCACACTGAACGCATTCTGTAGCTACTGTAAAAGAGACACTGTACGGAGGAGATTGATTGACAATAGTCTACAGTCCCTTAGCCAATCAGCACGCAGAAAACAATGCGCTCTTGAAAAAAAAGCACCCCAAAAAAGCCGCGAAACAGCGAGGTCACAAAAGGTGAAGCGCGTTATAGCGAGGGACCACTGTAGTGCCTTATCAGTGCCCAAACCCCATCACTGATAGGCTGACTCCAGTCCCAAGTCCAGTCTGGGGGGCACCTCTGACACAAACATTCACCGAAAGCGAGCAGTGCAGCCTCCCTCTCCCCCTCGCTCCAACACTCAGGACGGGAGGAGGAGTGTGACAAGAGGAGGTCAGCTCCTGAAGACACCGGAAAATGTCGTACTTTATGCTCATGCGAATGAAAATAAATACTGTTTAACAGAATTGAACAGTAATGCAGTTAGTAGTTTCTATAATATCCCTGGAGGTGGGTAGCCAAAACATCTACTCAAGTAAACGTACTGTTGCTTTTTATTCAAGTAGTACAAAGCACTGATCCAAGATATTATTTATGTAATAGTTTAAAAGTTTGGAGTAATAATAAGTTAAGAGTAACTGGCTGGACATACACTGGTTTATAATTTGAATTGAATGTAATTTGAAGGACAAGATCTTAAATAATGCACAATATCTGGGATTTTAATAGGACAGATATAAAAATGAAATGGACAAAACTAACCCGAACGAGTGACGTGGGGTTGTCCTCCTGTGGACCCTCCACCTGCAGGAGGATCCGTAAGGGGCTGGTGACGACCAGATCTCCAGACACAGAAACTGACTCTGGGCAACAGCAGTGCAGAGTACTCTGCCTTCTTGGAGTCCCTGGGAAGGGGTACTGGACAGTGCACCAAACGGGGACTCTGTTCTTCTGGGGGACTTCAACGCCCACATGAGCAACGACAGTGACACCTGGAGAGGGTGATCGGAAAGAACGGCTTCCCCTATATGAACCCGAGTGGTGTTCAGTTACTGGACTTCTGTGATGGCCACGGATTGTCTATAACGAACACCATGTTCAAGCACAAGGGTGTCCATCAGTGCACGTGGCATCAGGACACCCTAGGCCGGAGATCAATGATCGACTTTGTCGTGTCATTTGAGCCCTCTGTCTGCAGGGTCTTCCACTTACACCTCCGGGAGAGCTTCTTCCATATCCCGGTGCAGGCTGGGGACATTGAGTCCGAGTGGACCATGTTCTCGACCTCCATTGTCAATGCGGCTGCTCGGAGCTGTGGTCACAAGGTCTCAGGTGCCTGTCACGGTGGCAACCCCCGAACCCGGTGGTGGACACCGGAAGTAAGGGATGCCGTCAGGCGGAAGAAGGAGGCCTATCAGGCCTCTTTGGCTTGTGGGACTCCTGAGGCCGTCGACAGGTATTGGCGGGCCAGGCATGGCGTAGCTCGTGCTGTCGCAGAGGCAAAAACCCAGGGCTGGGAGGAGTTTGGGGAGGCCCTGGAGGAAATTCTGGCAAACCGTCCGGCGCCTCAGGAGAGGGAAGCAGTGCTTCACCAACACCGTTTATGGTGCGGGTGGAGACCTGCTGACCTTGACTGGGGATGTTGTCGGACAGTGGAAGGAGTACTTTGAGAGCCTCCTAAATCCCACACTCACGTGTTCCGAAGAGGAAGCAGAGACTGAGGACTGAGGCTGACTTGTCCATCACCTAAGCTGAAGTCACTGAGGTTGTTTGCAAGGGCAGAGCTCCGGGGGTGGATGTTATCCACCCCGAGTACCTAAAGTCTCTGGATGTTGCAGGACTGTCTTGGCTGACACGTCTCTGCAACATCGCGTGGCGGTCAGGGACAGTGCCTCTGGACTGGCAAACCGTGGTGGTGGTCCACTGGGGGAGCGGAGGGTGTGTTCCAATTACAGAAGGATCACACTACTAGCCTCCCCGGTAAGGTCTATTCTAGGGTGCTGGAGAGGAGAATCTGACCGATAGTTGAACCTCGGATTCAGGAGGAGCAGAGTGGTTTTCGTCCTGGTCGTGGAACACTGGACCAGCTCTAGACTCTCCATCGGGTGCTCGAGGGTTCATGGGAGTTTTCCCAACCAGTCCACATGTGCTTTGTGGATCTGGAGAAGGCTTTCGACCGTGTCCCACAGGGTGTCCTTTGGGAGGTGCTCCGGGAGTACGGGGTCCGGGGCCCTTTGCTCAGGGCTGTCCGGTCCCTGTATGACCAGAGCAGGAGCTGTGTTCGCTTTGCCGGCAGTAAGTCAGCTCTGTTCCCAGTGCGTGTTGGACTCCTCAGGGCTGCCCTTTGTCACTGGTTCTGTTCATTGTTTTTATGGACAGAATTTCTAGGCGCAGTCAGGGGTCGGAGGGGGTCCGGTTTGGGGACCACAGGATCTCATCTCTGCTCTTTTTTTAGACAATGTTGTCCTGATGGCTCCATCAAACCTGGACCTGCAACATGCTCTGGCACGGTTTGCAGCCTAGTGTGAAGCAAGGCCATGGTTCTCAATCGGAAAAAGGTGGCTTTCCCTCTCCCGGTGGGTGGGGAGGCCCTGCCCTAATTGTTCGCAAGTGAGGGAAGGATGGAACGTGAGATTGACAGTTTGGATCGGTGCAGCGTCTGCAGTGATGCGGTCGCTGCATCGGACTGTTTGTGGTGAAGAAGGAGCTGAGTCGAAAGACAAAGCTCTCGATTTACTGATGAGCTTTGGGTAATGACCGAAAGGGCAAGATCGTGGATGCAAGCGGTCGAAATGAGTTTCCTCCACAGGGGATAGGGTGAGGGCCTAAGTCACACGGGAAGAGCTCGGAGTAGAGCCACTGCTCCTCCACGTTGAGGGGAGCCAGCTGAGGTGGCTCGGGTATCTGTTCCGGATGCCTCCTGGGCGCCTCCCTAGGGAGGTGTTTCGGGAATGTCCCACCGCGAAGAGGCCCCGGGGAAGACCCAGAACACGCTGGAGGGGACCATGTCTCTCTGTGGCCTGGGAACGCCTCGAGATCCCCCCGGAGGAGATGGAGGAAGTGTCTGGGGAGAGGGAAGTCTGTGAGCCCCTGCTTAGACTTCAAATGATTTCACATTGTCGACATAAAGATTTTGTTGCTCTAAAACTACACTTACACTGTACAATATATGACCCAAGTAAAGTCTGTACAATGACTAAACGGTAACATGTGATTAGTCTTTAAACGTGTGATTAGTCTTTAAACGTGCTGATTAGTCTTTAAACGTGTGATTAGTCTTTAAACGTGTGATTAGTCTGTAAACATGTGATTAGTCTATAAAGGGAAAACAGGAAATGGGTAGGAAATAAAGAAAGTCAAATATGTTTAACCGAGTTGTGCCTGTGGTGGGCTTGTGCGTACTTTTCTAGGTAAAGTGAGAGAAGAGGAGCTGGTGGTGTCCTCTGCTCAGCCTCTGGGAAAGACGCTGATGGCCGCTCCTGTTGCTATGGTTTTACCAAGCCCTCCTCCTCCAGTGTGAGCACGTCTGGACCCGTCAGCCACACGGTACATTCCAAATTTGAAATCCAAAATGTAGTGGTCTCAAACAAGCAATTTACAAAGTCTTAAAGTATATGTCGTATAATGTACTCTTTGAGAACTACATATTCCGGTGTCTTCTGGGCTCTTGAAATGTATAAAACCTACTAACCTTGTAGTTTTAGACCTCCAGAGAGAAATCAAATCCGGGGTTGAGACATGGTGGCCAGGTAACGTCCGGTCGCTGTGCTGTCCGACATTTCCCAACGAGAGCTGCTACAGCGGGGCGAGCCGAAGCTAATGGTTCTAATGCTCTTTTGAAAGAAAACTGAGAAAAAGATCATCTGAAAAAGTGTGCCACAAAATGCGACTTTTTGTTTCAGCTGTCCCTGAGGGAACACCCCTGTGGGAACACCAGCAGTTTGTTTTACAGTGGAGGTTTTTTTTGCCTCAGTTCCAATTCACAACATATTTAAGCTAGCAATGCCCTGCATTAATAGAGCCATGAAAAAGATAAGACTGTTGAGTTGGTTTGTAATGTTTAGTTGTAATATACTCTGAAGAATCTAGAGTTATATTACAACTACTAGATGTCTAGATCATTAGAATGTGTTGTTAAGGTGCATATAACTACTCCTGCTTGTCTCCATGGAGATGTTATTACTTTGCTACCGTGGGTTCTCCCCAGGTTCTCCGGCTTCCTCCCATCGTCCAAACACATGCATGTGTCAGGTCAACTGGCAACTGTAAATTGGCCCCAGTGAATGAGTGAGAGAGTGAATGTTTGTCTGTGTGTCTATGTCTCTGTGTTAGCCCTGCGACGAGTTGGCCACTGTCCAGGGTGTACCCCGCCTAAGGCCCAAAGGCCCTAGTAGGCTCCAGTCACCCGCGACCCCTAACGGGAACAAGCGGTAAGAAAATAAATGAATGAATGAGTGTAAATACTAAAACATTTGATTGTGGTATATGAATTTTAGTTGTGATTTCTGATCACAACTAATGATGTCATAAACGTCATGTGTTCAGCGTCAGTACTCAAGGGGATTACCTTTGACCATCTGTGGACTTTTCCCTTGTGTTCCAACTTCCTGGTTATGTAGTAATTCTGAAGCACAGGTATCGGTGGAACCTGTTTGTTGCGCAACATCCATTGATTTACCCATGATCTAATATTTGTTTGACTTCCTCTGGAACAAAAATACCTGTTGTAAAGAATACTAAATGACAGTTGGTTGATACTGCGTGTCATTTAATAGATTATAGTCATCAGCAAACGGGTTTCATGTTACACTGCTTAGATTCAGACATAACGGTAGAGCAAGCTGGTGAACAATGGAACGAGTGTCATCTGAATATGTTTGGTCTGTGGAGACAATCCTCAGGCACAATCACAGTCCCCAGTAAGATCTGTGGCGAGGCGAGCCCACTTACAGAAGGTCAATGTGGGGGTTTTTAAGCAGCTGAAAACAAGTGTAATGGAACAAATGCTAGATAAATACGTTGAATGCCATTCTGTGGAACAATCCAGCTAAAGACGTTCTGACAAGCAAGTAAAAGGCCCTTCATCAGAAAAGTTACAGTACATAGTTTGTTTTTTCTCTTGGGCAAGTCGACATGTTGTCATTTACATTGCAACATAAATAGCATCTTTGTTGACAGCTGTGGTTAAACCACAAATACAGTAACAAAAAAAAGCATGCATGTATTGTGCAAGCTTATGTTTTATTATTGTCACATTTGCCCAAAAAGGAGTGGGTAGAAGAAAACATTGTGCACCTTTTTTTAATTTAAACAAAATCTCGTTACACTTAATAACTACATCTTTATTAGCCTTAATAAAGCATGACAAGGTAATATGCATATTCATATTCTTAATATGCATACTTTATTGTAATACTGCAAGCTCTCGGGTCTAATAACTGGTAGAACTGATCAGGTTCAACATTTGTGCATTTACGTTTTCGATATTTCTCATGAAATTATAATGTAATGGGGTGGAGCCATCTGGGAGTATGACATCATCCCATTCAAGAATCTGAAAAACACAATGAAGCACCATTCAGGCTCAGTAACTACTACTGCAATACCCTCACATCTGAAGTGCTTCAGTGGTTACTTAGCCTTTATACACTTTTTCTTCATTGTAATAACTACACTTTTATTAGCCTCAATAAAGCGCAAATAAATGCTTCACTCGAATTCTCCTTATTAAACTGTTCGTCCATTACAAGGTTAGTACTACTTACTTCCTTAATCCTCATACCTTGCTTAAGGAATTACTCAAATGATTTGTTCTTTGTGATAACAACACCTTAACTGGTCGTAATAAAGCATGAACAAAGACGTCGTTCATAAAGTGGCACCAAAACTGTTTAAAGTCTTTGAGGCTGATGTTTGTTCTCTTGTAGGTGTCCGACAGCAGTAAGCGAGAGGGTGTTCTGGAGGTCAGCGAGGTGGAGGGGGACACTCTGGACCCTCAGACCGGCCTGTTCTATCGCTCTGCTCAGACCCCCACCCAGCCGGAGCCCCCGCAGCTGCACGGCAAGGCCCAGCTCAGCCCCTCCACACCGCCCTTCGCCAAGAAACCCCCTAAACTGATGAGAGAGTCCCCGCAGACGCCCTCCCACAGCCCCAAGGACCGAACCCCCGTCGCTCTGACGCAGGCCTCGGGCAAGGGCTCTGCTCCTGGGACCCCCACCAAGCCTCCGGTCACCCCCCAGCTGCCTAGGCTCCAGCACGCACCCACCTCGCACCACAGACCCCTGCGCACAGACATCTCCCACCCACCCCCTCTGCAGGCCCACCACCCCATCAGCACGGACAAGGGCGCTGCCAGCCAGGTCAGTGCAAAGAAAAAGGTGCATTTGATTTAGTGTGTTTCTAAATTTGCCTTGATTTAATCTTGGTTTTGTCAATGTACAACTTTTGTTTTGACAGTTTCCCTAAGACATTAAGTTTCAGTGTCAGTGAAACCATTGTGTCTTCTGATATATGGATATTACTGCAATATACTTTAAAAGACATCTTTTAGCCCTATTCATTCAATGTGTCCTCTACACATATTGTGTAAGCAGCTCTTAAGGTTAGCATGAACGCTGTGTGCTGTCAGCATCTAATTACAGTGGCAAGTAAAAGTATATGAACCCTGCATAAATTGGTCCTAACATATGTTCTGATGGTCATCGAAGTCACAACAATAGAAACACGGTCTGCTCAAACTAAGACTGCACAAACATGTTTTCATGTTTTTATTGAACACTACATGTCACAGTGCAGGGAGAAAAGGAAGCCAAGTAATCCAAAAGGGTTCACATACTTTTTAGTGCTGTAGTCTCCGCAAAGCAGGCAGTGTGCCGCATGCCGGTCTTTGTTACCATGACCATAAACTCTGCTCGGATTTCTGAACGTTGGCAAAAGGGCTTAATTAGAATAATCAGAATGCATTAGGCAATTGAGGAATAAGTTTGGATACCCGATGAACCCTTATGTGCTGTACTCCTCTGGGCTCATTTTAACCACTTGGCCATAAAATAACATTTCCTTATCATTTCTGTTTGAAGAGATATTGTATAAAAAATTAACATTTTCCAAAACATTTTTGAATGTTTTAAAATGAATGGGGACAAAAAAGTTCCAAATCAAGTAAATGTTTGTGTAAATAAGGTTCTGTGATGTATATTTAATAAAAGCTCACAGCCTGGAGCTAGGCTGATATGAAAGGGGACACACAGGGGCAGCAGTTTTGTCTCATTTCAATGGGACTCTGAGAACCACCAGTGTAACTATTGGCTCTCATTCAAAAATGAAATGGTCTTAATATAGGGCTTTATAATGTTTTTAAAAATGCACTTTTCACAAAATGAAGACCTATTGCCTCTAAATATAGAGGTTTACATTTGGACTCAGGGCATTAGTCTGAAGTCAGGCTAACAATAGAACCCAAAATGATGGCTGAATTATGTAAGTATTGAGTGCCGGTGCAGTTTACAGAGAGAAACAAAATGGGGTCAAAATGACCCTAGAGGATCACCAATGTAAATTCTTATTTGTTCATTTTGGGTTCAAAATGACCCTAGAAATGTATAAGGGGTCAAATGAAGTTCTGTTTTTCACTTGCTTTTTAAGATCAGGCACAGTGCCTTTAACAGCCATATTGCAATCTTATACGCTAAACATTAAAGGGCATATGCTGCATATGGGAAATGTCAGAGTGCCAACAATACAAACAATGCATATTTGTCCGAGAAACTGCAAGGCGTGAACAATTTTGGAAAAATATCGAATGCAATTTTTCTGACAAGCATGGTAGTTACGATTTTGATTTTCAATTTATGTATTCACCTTTCAAACCTTTGTCTGTCTGAACTACAAGGTCAGCAGCTTTACAGAAGAGTTGTTGTTTGCTTAGGTAGTTATGTTCTGTTGCAACTCTTCAAATAGCTATTTGGCTTTGACAGCCTCGTTTGCTGCTGTGAGTTGTAAACCTGAGTTAATCCTATGAGCTATGTTGTCGGGGGCTTCAATCCCCTGGTAAGGTCTCCCAAGGCAAACGGGTCCTAAGTGACGGGTCAGACCAAGAGCAGTTCAGAAGCCCCAGTTGAGAAGCACATATGAATAGAAGTAAATCAAGGCCAGTTACGTCGCCTGGATTGGCGTTACCGGGGCCCAATCCTGGAGCCAAGCCTGGAATGGGTGCTCAATTGCTAGCATCTGGTAGCCGGGTCCCCGGCCGGGCACAGCCCGAAGGCCGAAGGAGCAACGTGGACCCACCACCTGCGGGAGGATCCATGAGGGGCCGGTGCAGAGAGATCTGGGCGGCAGTCCACGGCAGGGGCCTCGATGACCTGCGCTGCGGACACAGAAACTTACTCTGGGGACATGGAACGTCCCCATGCAAGAGAGAGAGCCTGAGCTTGTGCGGGAGGTTGGTAGTTGATGGGAATCGGCGGGCCAGGCGCACCGCAGCTTGTGCGGTCAAGGCAAAAACCCGGGGCTAGGAGGAGTTTGGGGAGGCCATGGAGCAGGACACATCGGTCGGCCCCAAAGAAATTCTGTCAAACCGTCCCGACCTCTGGGGAAGGGGAAGCAGTGTCTGACTCATCCATCACCCAAGCCGAAGACACTGAGGTTGTTGGCAAACTCCTCGGTGGAATAGCTCCGGGACTGGATGAGATACGCCCTGAGTACCTAAAGTCTCTGGATGTTGTGGGACTGTCCTGGCAGACACGTTTCTGCAACATTGCGTGTCGGCTGGGGACAGAACCTCTGGACTGGCAGACCGGGGTGGTCCCTCTGTAGTTGGAACACACTTTCCAGTCCCCCTTCTTGAACTGAGGGATCACACTCCTCAGCCTCCCCGGTAAGGTCTATTCCAGGGTACTGGAGAGGAGAATCCGACCGATAGTCGAACCTCGGATTCAGGAGGAGCAGAGTGGTTTTTCGTCCTGGTCGTGGAACACTGGACCAGCTCTAGACTCTCAATCGGGTGCTCGAGGGTTCATGGGAGTTTGCCCAACCAGTCCACATGTGCTTTGTGGATCTGGAAAGCGGCTTTCGACCGTGTCCCACGGGGTGCCCTTTGGGGGGTGCTGCGGGAGTACGGGGTCCGGGGCCCTTTGCTCAGGGCTGTCCGGTCCCTGTATAACCGGAGCAGGAGCTGTGTTCATTGCCGGCAGTAAGTCAGACCTGTTCCCAGTGCATGTTGGACTCCCCCAGGGCTTCCCTTTGTCACCGGTTCTGTTCATTGTTTTTATGGACAGAATTTCTAGGCGTAGTCAGGGGTCGGCGGGGGTCTGGTTTGAGGACCACAGGCTTTCATCTCTGCTGTTTTGTAGACGATGTTGTCCTGATGGCGCCATCAAACCCGGACCTGCAACATGCACTGGGATGCACTTGTGTCCTTAATAAACATGACATGAAATGAATGAATAATGATTCAGTAGCCAGTATTTTACAGAAAAGTGCTCATAATGATGAGAATTGTTTTACACCAATGATCGCGGGCCGGCCCTCTGCCACTCGCCTGGATTCCAATATGGCTCTCGAAGGAAAAACTGCCCACCCCTGCACTAGAGCCACTGCTCCAGTGTGTGTCACCCATCCAAAGTACTAACCAGGCTCAGCCCGGCTTAGCTTCAAAGATCTGACCATAAGCGGGTATGGCCAATCAAATCCAAATCTAATATTGAAACCTGATACAAGTTTGACCAAATATTGAGACTGATAACATTGTGCAAATGGAACAAATGTGTACCTTACACGACTCGCTTCAGAACAGTATGATCTACATCAGAGCACATGGGAATATTGGACAAACTAGTGACGTGGATGTGTGCAGTAAAATCTGACCTGTGTAAAAGTTTTCCCTGTAAGCTAAGCCCCATGTTCTTCTGTGTTCTCCTTCAGCTGCCCATCATCACTCAGAGTGCCACAGTCACAAAGATCACATTTGGCCCTCACACCACAGCGACCTACACCAGTGGAGAGGCCACTGCTAAGCTCCTGCCAGAGTCCAGCTCCGGGCCCTCAGGGGACAAGTCTGTATCGGATATCCTCAAGATATCCATGATGGAGGCAGAGATTGACCCCTGCACGGAGCCCATGTGGTGGTGGGCTCGTCCAGTGACTGCGGGCCCCTAGGGAAATCCCTGGAGGTGCAGGCCCTGGAGTCTGGGCCGTTCATCAGCAGCTCTCACAGTAAGGGCCCCCAGTACAGCTGTCTGCAGAGCCTAGCAGCACAGCGGAGCAAGGAGGACATGGACGTCATCGAGGTAACCAAATGACCCACTGTACAACACACAATATTACACGATAAAAGGCTTGAAGTGGGGGGCAGCGTGGGGGGCAGCGTGGGGGCAGCGTGGGGCAGCGTGGGGGGCAGCGTGGGGGCAGCGTGGGGGCAGCGTGGGGGCAGCGTGGGGGGCAAGCCCAATGTGAATTCATTCTGAATGAAAAAGTATGAACTTGACACAGGTGACTCAAAACAAACGTGTTCACAAGTGGGCTGCTAGGGCTGCAACATGACATGTTGATTTTAATAATGCCACAGTCTTTGTTATAAAATGACTTTTCATGTGTGTTTTAGAGTCTCTGTTGTCCAGAAAACGTTTCTCAAAATACAACCATTCTTTCTTTAGTTAGTGGATTCCTGACCGCTCTTCTTGTGCCGTCGTATAATGTCAAGAGCAAAACTCATCACCGTTAGAGTGATTTTTGGTCTCAAACATGAAACTCTATTCTCTGTGTCCAGCCCGTTTGAGCTAACTGCTGTGCATGTGCAGGTGATCCCGCAGTACTCCATCCTGCCTGACTCCAGTCAGTCCAGTGTGGTGGTGGAGCCCAGCGGCTTCCTGGAGATCACCAACTACACCAGCCAGCAGCTGGAGGAGGACAGCCCCATGGAGACGGAGGTGGACAGCAGCAACGACGAGGCCACGGCCAGTCCCTCTGAGCAGGCGTAGACCCCGCTGTATCAGGCAGAACCCGCTCTCTATTGGCTGCTTTCATGCTCCACAAATGTACAGAGTGTCATGGTTTCAGATGGAGATGAACATTTTCTCAAGCCAGTGGAGTAAAGCCACATTTCGACTGATTCACTTTGGAGCCGACTTGTACAGTTCGAAAGTGTCTCCACTGTCGTAAGTGAACTGTACCGGTCTATTCAAGTGCAGACATGCTAGCACTCAGTAACATTTACTTCAAGACATTGTACTTCTTGGAGTAACTTTCGGACCTTATACTTCTACTTGAGTCCTATTTTTATTGAAGTAACAGTCTCTTACTTAAATAGTTTTAAGTCTTTAACATTGTTCCCAGGAGTAACGTTCAGCTTCATTCACACTAGTTTGAGGAATACTGGTTAGAAAATCCTCTCCCCTCCGACCGTCAAACAGTCCTCTCTGAATCTCCAGACTCGCTCTGTGCTTTTCTGTTGTAATCACGATCAGTACAACTGCGTGCTGAGACCAGGAAATGAGAGGCCATGCTGTATGTGTTTATTAACTATGAGTGGTGGCACCATCTAATGGCAGCAGATGGAATTACACAGGAAGTCCTGCCGGAAACAGCAGAGCTCCAAATGTCATTTTGTTTGTTAAATATACGGTTTTAGTTCCATGAGATGCCAAACTAAAGGTACTCAACAAGAGAACAATACAAATAATTCATCATAGTTGAGCTTTCTCTTCTCACTGTGAGTAAATCTAAAGTGACAAAAGCTTTGTCGACATTTGTGTTTTGTGCACCGCTCGTTCAGATATGATTTTAGTTTGTCTCATTTGTGTGTGTCCTTTGAAAAGACATGATTTTGTACTTTATTTAATGTTTTGTTGCTCCAATTGCATAAACTTCAAATTATAAATCAGAGGTTACGCCCACACCGTTACTATTGAATTGTAACTTTACTCTTGAGTACACCTTTTTTTAAACTCTACCCACCTGTTTACAGTAAGTGATCCAAAGTGGACCCTGAGAGGTACTAGATTCCAAAGCTCCCAGAACACTTTAGAGCGAGATGATTGGACGAGAGAGAACACAGACGCAGGGACAAAAGCAGAGAAACACTAAAGAGTCATTTGTCACCAACTCTGACTTGATCTTGTGCTAAAGCGCCGTGTTTCCACTGATGCTAACATGTTGAGCCTTAGCAACACAAAGCTAACACAGCACGTTAGCAACAGCCGTTTCCTGTTTGTCGCCGCGCGGCATTCGCCCTGTCAAGAGACAAAATCTGATATATCCAGGTCATAATGCGTTTAACATGATCCAAAGCCAAACCAGTCGAAACGTGGCTCATGAATGTGGGTGGAAGAGGGAAAAAAGGTATTTGAAAAACAATATCATCAAACCAGCCAAATTATGTATACATTACAAAGTAAACCTAATCTGGTAAAGACCACTCAACACAAGATTATGTCAAATTCAGGACATTTTTTTGACACTAACAAAAAATCTCATATGAGCAGCAGCAAAGCCTACTTTTTATATTCATGTGAAACCATAGGCCTTTTGGAATGTTGTGACATCACATGAATGCAACCTATTCATGGGGTTCGAGTTAAAGTTTAGAGCCAATATTTGAGGACGGATATTTATTTAGCATTGTTAATTGCTAGCTGTATGGTGCTAGACTTTCATCACTCTCAAACCCATGGATATAAACAAGGCACAGACATAGAACTACTGCCACAGCATAAAAGAATTCTGATGTCAACGGAAACCAATGTCACAGGTCAAACTGCCTCAGAGGTCGCTTTTTTTATCATCTTGTATCTGAAATGAATTGAGCCAAGTGACTGGAATCTAAAGAAGACAAACCATATTTTGTAGATTTTCACGCCATTTTGTTAGTGAAACTACGTCAAAGCACTGAACAGAAATGGAAACGCCGTGTGGCTTCTCGCGTGTAATTTTTGAGTGACATGTTTGATGTTTTTGTCATTACTGTTAGCGGGTAGCATCATTTCAATTTCCATGTTCTGCTTTTAACTCTGCTAGCACATGGACGATTGAGGGACGTTTTCTGGACTGAAAGATGTTGAATACAGAGCTTTGTACATTTTAAAGACTTACTATGGACTGGATACATATGGATAACTGATGTAAAGTCAATTGTACTTTTGTAAGATATGAGAAGATTCAAGGATTGCATTTGTGTTGCATAGTGTTTCAGCTATGCATTTGTTTTCTACTTTTTCAAACCACACGACTATTTCAGAAACAATCATTTAATCTTCACAATAAATGAACTGAGTAGAATCATCACCAGTACACCTTGGCTTGTTGGGTACTAGAGCCTTTTAAATACTTCAGAATGTTATAAACTCTTACAAAGACTAACCATGTGCTCTGCCGGTGGTGCAGTGGTTTAGGGCGTTGTAGTCGGGTGGTTGCTACCAAGTCATGGGTTCAATTCCAGCCTTTGACCATTTGACGAATGTCTACACCCTCTCGCTCCCCATTTCAAATGAAGTCTTAGGGCTGCAAAAACCTTTTTAAAGTAATATCTGTGGTAAAATATGTCCTACATCTGAGTCTTGGATGAAGGCTCGGGTCATAGTAGCAGAAACCAAAACGTTCAAACACTGGATCAGAGGCCTTTAAAACCATGGGCCGTAATGACACACGGACACCCTTCTCCAAGGACCAAGGTCAGTCTGTGAAGGCGTGGTCAGACCTAAGACCTGCCAGGGTCGTCAGGCTGACCACACTCATCACCCGTGACAGTTCTGAAGATGACTCGCAGCAGTAGCCCACACATGTCAAGGTAAATACATCTCACTACAAAGTTGTCTGACAAAAAGACATAAGATATTCAATGTTATTTGTGATGGAAGAACTTGTTTAGCAGCCCAAATCAGCTCTTTATTGTCAGACTAAGTTGGTAACGGCGCTTCAGACGGAGCAGTGCCTCAGTTAGCTTTACACCTAACATGCCGCTAACGTTGATGCACAGGTAGGATACAGAGCAGCAGGGCACAGGTAACCGGTCACAGGCTTGACTTCAACGCTTATCACATATCAAAGCAGTTAGTTTTGTAAATGCATTTTACTGCACTGCAAAACATTAAGATCCTTATGGTATGGATAGAGAAAAAGAGGTTTAGCCATTGGCGGATAAATAATGGTTCCCTTATCTAATCAACAAAACACAAAGTCCAGCATCTGCAGTAAAACTAATATTCTGTAACTTGTAATAGAAGCACTGATTAATCATAATAATAGCATTAATGGGATTCTCAAAATCATATTACTAATTTATCTTACTGCAATGTTGTGTCTGACCTGTGGTCAGGCTCTCTAGTTGGACATTGAGGGGAGATGATCTTATTTTTAATTAAATCTGCAATAAAACAAATACCACAGTTTCACAAAAATGCATAGAGTCTGAGGTAATACTTGAAGCAAAAGTATTACATAAACAAAGCATTAACCCTCGTCTTGTAAAGCTGACTGTAACTCATTCATTGTTGCTTGACGTATTTTGTAAATATGCGATGACGTTAGCCCTTTTAGCAGGAAAGGGTCCGCTAGCGCTAAGGTCACATTTTCTGAATAACTTTCTGTTTTCCACACTGGCTCATCTAAGCAAATGGGCGTCGGGTAATACATATGGCACTGGGATGTAAAAAGTGACTTACTGTCATGTGCCTTTCACTGTGAAGTTAGTCCTTTTCTAAACACAAACTACTTCAGGCCACTACTTCTGATTGGTCCAGCCGTTGCCAGGCAACCCTGATCTGGGCATCCCTCCTGTTCGCATTTGCTTTGTTTTACTTTTTCAGCTCAGAGGATCAAGATGAACACAAGCTAAGTAAAGGGAGATGCTAAAAAGAAAAGCTCAAGCGGAAAATCGAGGTGTAGAAACTGGGCGGAGAACGAGGCCATCAAGGGCAAGATTCTGGATTCGGGACTTGAGAGTCCCGGAGGGTGACGAGAGGACTGGAGTGCAATTTACAACTCTGCGCGCGTGTTTTTGTTCCAGTATATCCATCAGAGGAGAAGGCAGAGGGGAGATAAAATGAATCAAACAAACAGAACGGACAGACATGGCATGGCTTTTCATTTCCAGCTGTCGTTCTGGTGTTGTTTGAAGGTAAAAAACACGTGCTCAAAACACCAGCTGACACAGAAAGGCTCCTGAGAAAAATGCAAAACACAGAGAACTGAACAGCAACAAGAGATGGATCATCAACATGAGTGAGGTACAGTGTGCGAGTTCAAGAAATGGTCACATTATAAGATCCAAATAGCTTTTGAACAAAGTTTTGAATGTAAAAACAAAGATGGCAGATATGTATTGGTTAAAGGAGCCATTAATGTAAAGGTTTTTACTTTATTAAACGTAGGTATTCTCTTGGATCTTTTGGATGTTATTGGATTTGATACAAATGCAAAAAAAGTGGTTTGCAGATTACCCGGAGACTCGTGGAGAGGAGCAGAAATGAAGAGAGTTTGAGAAAGTGTTTCAGAATCAGAATCAGAATCAGAATCAGAAAGAGTTTATTGCCATTGTCAATGAACAAAATTCAAAAACATAGGAACTTGTCTCGGCCTTAAGGTGCAACATAAAACACTGAGTAATAATAAAACAACATATATTCAATCAAAAAAGGGCATGCATTAGGAAACAATTTAAAATTACTATACAATAAAAATAGGCATTTCTATGTACACAAGTTTACAGTTATGTTTAAAGTTATAGTGCAGAAAGTGACAGTGCAGTGAGTGGTTGAATATTGCAGTTAAAGTGACAGGTGTTTTGAAGTGTTCATGAGTCCAACAGCAGAGGGAAAGAAACTATTCTTGTGGCGGGAGGTTCTGGTCCGGATGGACCGTAGCCTCCTGCCTGAGGGGAGTGGTTCAAACAGACCATGTCCAGGGTGAGAAGGGTCAGCTGTGATCCGACCTGCTCGTCCCAGAGCCCTGGAGACGTACAGGTCCTGCAGAGATGGAAGTCTGCAGCCGATCACCTTCTCAGCAGAGCGCACAATGCGCTGTAGTCTCTGTTTGTCCCTGGCTGTGGCTCCAGCGTACCACACGGTGATGGAGGAGGTGAGGATGGACTCAATGATGGCCGTGTAGAACTGCACCATCATCTGCGCTGGCAGCTTGGCTTTCCTCAGCTGCCGCAGAAAGTACATCCTCTGCTGGGCCTTCTTGATGAGGGAGCTGATGGAGGGCTCCCACTTGAGGTCCTGGGTGATGGTGGTGCCCAGGAAGCGGAAGGAGTCCACGGTGGTGATGGGGGAGTCTGTCATGATGAGGGGGGGCTGGGGGGCTGTGGCTTTCCTGAAGTCCACGATCATCTCCACTGTCTTCTGGGCGTTGAACTCCAGATTGTTACCGCTGCACCAGGACACCAGCCGGTCCACCTCCCTCCTGTAGACGGACTCATCCCCGTCCGAGATGAGCCCGATGAGGTGGTGTCGTCCGCAAACTTGATGAGTTTTACGGAGTCGTGGCTGGAGGTGCAGCAGTTTGTGTACAGGGAGAAGAGCAGAGGAGAAAGTACACAGCCCTGTGGAGCTCCTGTGCTGATAGTCCGAGTGTCTGAGACATTCTTCCCCAGCCGCACGCACTGCCTCCGATCCGTCAGGAAGTCAGTGATCCACCTGCAGGTGGAGTCAGGCACGTTGAGCTGGGAGAGCTTGTCCTGGAGCAGAGCAGGGAGGATGGTGTTGAAAGCAGAGCTGAAGTCCACAAACAGGATCCTGGCGTAGGTTCCCGGGGAGTCCAGATGCTGCAGGATGAAGTGGAGTGCCAGGTTGATGGTGTCGTCCACAGACCTGTTGGCTCTGTAGGCGAACTGCAGGGGGTCCAGCAGGGAGGAGGTGAAGGACTTGAGGTGGGCAGGACCAGGCGTTCAAATGACTTCATGACTACAGACGTCAGCGCCACAGGCCTGTAGTCATTAAGTCCAGTGATCCGGGGCTTCTTAGGGACAGGGGCAATGATGGCAGACTTGAAGCAGGCTGGGACATGGCATGACCCCAGGGAGGTGTTAAAAATGTCTGTGAAGACGGGGGTTAACTCTCGTGCGCAATGTCTTAATGTAGCGGCAGAGACGCCGTCTGGTCCAGCAGCTTTTCGGGGTTGGATTTCCGAAATAGCCTGTGAACATCCTGTTCCTGAACTGAGAGGGTGGTGGGGGAGGTGGGGGTGACCAGGTTTGGGTTGGCGGAGGTGGCCACCGTGGGGGAGGGGGTGGTCACATCAAACCTGGAGTAGAAGGTGTTAAGTTGCTCAGCCAGTTTTCGATTGTCTGCAGCCGGGGGGGCTCGGGGGCTTGTGGTTGGTGAGGAGCCGGAGCCCCCTCCACACGGAGGCGGGGTTGTTGTCAGAGAACTGCTGCTTCAGACGCGTATTGTACTGTGATCTCGCTCGAGAAACCTCTTTGCTAAATCCATACTTTGCGTCTTTGTAGCGCCCCCTGTCACCAGCCCTGTGCGCTGCCTCCTTCTGCTGCCTTAACTGCCTCAGTTTTGGAGTGAACCAGGGTTTGTCATTGTTGAAAGTGACTTTGGTTTGTGTTGGTATAATGCTGTCCTCACAGAATCGAATGTATGACGTCACAGTGTCCGTGTACTCATCCAAACTCTCTGTGGCAGCTCTGAAGACCTCCCAGTCTGTAATGTCCAAACACGCACGGGAGCTCCTCCACTGCCTCATTGGTCCACTTCTTAGAGGTCCTCACTGCAGGTTTGGAGAGCTTCAGCCTCTGTCTGTACGTGGGGATCAGGTGAACCATGGCGTGATCTGAGAAGCCGAGAGCAGCGCGAGCCACGGCGCGGAAGGCGTTACTGACCGTTGTGTAACAGTGATCCAGCGTGTTCTGCTCTCTGGTCGGGACTTTAATAAACTGTCTGTATTTTGGTAGTTCGTGGCTGAGATTCCCCTTGTTAAAATCACCCAGGATAATACACAAGGAGTCCGGGAAGGTCCGCTCCACACTCAGAATCTGGTCCGCGAGCGCGCGCTGTGCCACGTGCACGTTTGCGCTCGGCGGGATGTAAACAACAGCCAGAATGAATGAATGAACTCACGAGAGTAGAATGGTTTGCAGTTAATGAAAAGATATTCCAGATCAGGAGAGCAGTGTTTGGAGATCACGGTCACATCTGAAGACCAGGCGTTGTTGATGTAAAAACAGACTCCTCCGCCGCGTGTTTTACCCCCGGAGAGACCCTTATGACGATCCGCACGAAAGAGGCAAAACCCCTCGAGCTGCACGGCGCCGTCCGGGATCGGCTCACTGAGCCACGTCTCCGTGAAGCACAAAACAGGAGATGAAGAAAAGTCTCTGTTTCGTCTCATCAGCAGCGCCAGTTCGTCCATTTTGTTGGAGAGTGAGCGGACGTTGGAGAGGAAAATCCCAGGTAAGGGCGTCCGTTGTACCGCGTCTCCTGAGCCGTACGAGGACCCCCGCACGTTTTCCTCGCCTGCGGCGTCTCACTCTTTTAGCCAAAAGAAGGGCTAATTCCGCAGCAGAAACTAAAAAAACTGGAACTAGGTCCGTAGGAGTTGTTGTGCGGAAGGACAAGAGCTCTTCACGGGTGTAAGAGCACGCAGACACACAATTTACGAACATAAACAGACATAACAAAGAGCACAGAAAGGCCAGGGCATCCGTCTGCGGCGCCATCTTGGAAAATCCTCAGCAAATACAGCATTTAGCCTAAAATCATTTCATCCAAAGAGATGATCACATTTAAACCGAAGTCGGCCTGAACACTGAGAAGGGCTGTTTATTCCACTCATTATTCTGGACAGCACGTGACACATGACGCCACGCACACTCGTGCATGTGCACTGAGAGTAAGATTGGCCCAAATGATCCAACCTGAACCAAACCCATGCACGATACTGCCTGACCCAGAATATTCTCTTCATTATTTTGTGAGAGAGCTTGCTCTTAAGGGCCCTCCCTGCCTAAATAAATGAATTAGCTTCATCTTTGCCCGACTCAGGCGCATGCACTCAAAGATGTAACTGGAGTTTTACTGTCTGAATCTAAGCATCTGATACAGGTTCATGTGTTTGTGCTTTTGTTTTACCTGCACTCGTCTTTGCTGCCACAGAATCATCTGTCCCTCAGCCGCTGATTCACGTTTCCCTTGCCCCTTTCATTCTTTCAGGGAGGGCATCTGTGTCTCTCATGCGAGCTCACGACCCCCTCCTTTGATGGTACAATCCCTGGTCTGACTGGTAAACCTTTTCAGTTATTATCGAGTGAACAAGCTTCCATCTGAGCTACTGAAGCACATCAAAGTGAAAATTGGTCATTTCAATAGGTTTCACTCCCCAACATGGCCAACAGGCGGCATCACACACACTTGATTTCAATTTCAAGTGTGCATAAGAAGGCATATTCTATGTTTTGTTATTAAACATGAACTATTGTGAGGCTCAGTGGTCTTGTGAGCAGGGCCACAGAGTCCTGCGTTTGAATCGGGCTCTGACATTTTACTGCAGTCTGTATCTCCCTGTGAATAATGAGCACTTTGACACGGTCTTATGAAAAAACGTGACACATTTTTCCAGCAAAATTCCCTCCAAACATGTGATTTTGTGGTTCTCCACTGAGATGTACATATACTTTCTTCCATCAGTTAAAACAAGATGACCTTCTCTTTCCCATTTGTTTTTTATATATATATATTTAGTATTTGTCCAGATTAGAAATGTATCGATATAATTTAGATATAATTCCCCTTGAAAGTTCTGATTTATAAGCCTTGATAAACATCTCAGTCAGAGGGTTATAATGGTCATTACTTTGTTTAATTTCTTGGTTATAGTAGCTCTTTATTTGTAAAAACCTATAAAAGTCCAGTTTCTCCAAGTCAAAGGATTCTTTCAGCATATCAAAGCTTTTCATGTGATTATCTTTTACAATCTGGTAAAAACCTTC
The DNA here is from genome assembly GCA_015082035.1 of Chaenogobius annularis. Lineage (NCBI taxonomy): Eukaryota > Metazoa > Chordata > Actinopteri > Gobiiformes > Gobiidae > Chaenogobius > Chaenogobius annularis. The sequence continues at coordinate 93,339 of BJKM01000326.1, forward strand.
TTACCTTTTTGTAATCCAGACCTTGAGTCTCGGGTCAGTTCTATTTGGTACAAAACCTTGGTCAGAAACCGACCAGTTTAAGATTTGAACACCTTTGTTTAGTTTGTATGTTTAGATCAGCTCCTTCCATGTTGTAAACACAGATTTTACCCAGGGATTCTGAACTTCCTCCAAATGACTCAACCGTGTGTCATCTGCCAGTACGGCCTGCACAGGAACCCCCGGCACAACATTACTCTCAATATGTCTCCATTGAGCTTCATATTCTGGGTCACACCAGTACAGCAACGCTCTGATCTGAGCTGAAATAAAGTCATTTCTAAGACAAGGTAAACCCCACCTCCTTTTTCTTTTTTATAATTGTAGTTTTAAATCAGATTTGTGGTTTCTTTCCTTGCCACAAACATCTTGAGATTGCTTTATTCTACTAATCAAACAGCCGGTTGGGGATGGGAATCAGAAGAGTTTGGATTCCATTTTTCGAGATCTTTCTTTATAGTGGAGAAAAGTGGAGTATAGTTTTTCGCTAAAATTGTTGATAGTTCTTTATGGAGGACCACACCTAAATATCTAAGAGATTCTGTTTGCCATTTGAATGGGTAAGTCTTTCTAAAGGACAGAGAGGGGCGCCAGTAAGAGAATAAAAAAAAATCATTCTACATTCAGTTTGTATCCAACATTGAGATATGTAGTTAATGATGGTTAATCATTGGACTTAGGCTCAGGAGCTGGACCACGCCTCGCCACAATGTCTCTGCTCTCTCGACAAAGAGACAATCAGTCAGCGAGCGCGTTCGTTTGAACAAGAATCATGAGCCGTTTTCTATTAACTCTGACCTGTTCAGTTGGTTGTTACTTTCTTCCCCTGTCCAGTAATCTCCTAACCGTAGTGCAGAGGCTGAACAGGCACACGATTTATTTGATACAGGAACCAGGATGCCGAGGCCATACAGTTCGGCAGCGGCAGACAGAACAGCGCGCGCTCGCGCCCCAAAACAAAGCACAACCCATCCCACCTCCAGGCTTCCCGCCGCCAGGCGGGTAACACTACCCCCACTCTGGATGATAATTAAACCCTTTATCACTCCAGAAGAACAATGCAGTAATAGACACATCAAATACTTCCTCTAGTGGCTATATTCCCCAGCGTGTACCGAGTTGTTACCAATGAGGTACAGTTCAGAATGACTGACTGAGATATTCCCAACGTTTTTTTTTTGTTTTTTTTTTAACAAAATGTCACAAAGCGCTCACCGAGGAAAAAAATAAAAAATGCATGAGGCATCCTGAAAAGAAGTACGGTTAGGGCCATAACTACATATAACAAGCACTGCTCTTATACCCGAAACTCCCTTAAAATGTAAGAGAATCAACACAGAAAAGTGCAATACCCAGCATGTAATAATTAACAGCACTATTACAAAACGTTACAATGCCACAACCTTTTTTCTTTTTTTGTTGTTTTTTTTTTTACTTCTGAGGAGGGCAGCAATCCGCCTACACCCTGACTCAGGTAAAAACTTGTTCGGTGCTCTCCGGGTCCTCTGCAGTCTGGGGATAATCAGCTGGGTAATCAGCACGCCACGTGCTGATTACCAGATGTCCACTCAATGCCGGATGTTGGGTGCTTCCCACGTCCCGCTGAGGCGGCGCAGATTTTCGAGAGGGTGGAGTCAGAGTCGGTGACGGTTGACCGGCATCCTCGGCGTCGGAGTCCCACAGCTGGAGCGGGCCATTGTCGAGGTCGGAGTCTTCTTCAGAAGCAGGCGGTGACACCTCCTGTGGTGCCAAAGGGTCAAATCTATGAAAAACCCACCTGTTATCTGGCAGGATTCTATAGTGAAAAAGTTTTAGCTTATCATGGTGCACGATTTTAACTTTTGACCTTTGCCCCCTTCTGAATCTGGTACACCACGTCATCCAAGTGACCAACAATGAAATATGGGCCCTCATTGGAGGGCAGGAACTTCCGCACCTTGTTCCTCACTGCTTTTGTGCCCTTGATCAGGTGCCACACTGCAGCACCAACTGGATACTGCGTCTGGCAAATGTTTTTGTCATATTGTCTCTTTGCTCGTTCAGAAGCCGTCCCCAGGGCCTCTCGCGCAAGTCGGTGAGAGGACCCCAGCTGTTCTCTGAGCTTTAAGACTTACTCCGGCGGGGAACTGGTGTCAGTGTCATTTGGGGGGGAAACCAGCTACTACGTCCATTGGATCAGTGATTTCTCGGCTGAACAACATCATGTTTGGGGTCAGTCCAGTAGAACTGTGCTTGGTGGAGTGGCGGTAGGCCATAACTACGAAAGGGAGCATTAAATCCCAATCCCAATGGCTCCTCTCTGCAGTAGATGCCAGTATTTTCTGTAGAGTGGCATTAAAGCGTTCCACCCGCCCGTCTGATTGTGGGTGAAAGGGGGTAGTACGAGTTTTCTCTATGCCCAACAGCTCACACATGTTCTGGAAAACAGAAGACTCAAAATTTGTGCCCTGGTCACTGTGTGATGTGTGAGGGGCCGCATACCTGCACACCCGCTCTGAAACAATCTTCCCTGCAACTGTCACTGCCTGCTTATTAGGAACCGGATAAGATTTGTAACGGAAAAATATCATGAATCATATCTATCGATTGCAGATAATATGATCTTGGCTCCGGCCAGTCGTGGGTCAAGACAGAGCATTGGGGGGGTCAGATCCTTGAGGGTTGTTTTGTCTCTTTTGGCGCTGATTTGATTGTGACAATGTGCGTACGTGTCAATGTTATGTTACTGCCTTTAAAAGGATGTGTACTGTCATTGATCTGCAGCTGCCTTTGTCAGGGAAAGTGTTTTTATTTACTGTGCACGTGTAAATAAAGATCCACCTTTTGAGAAAGACTAACTCTGTTCACTTCTTTATTTCTTGGTACTCCTTTACAGAAATTCCACAACAGCTTCCACCCACTGAAATAGTCCTGTAGCCACTATAATGTGGGCGGTTTGTCATCTCGTTCAAGAGATCCCATAAGGGTCAACTGCTATCCTCTCCATAGGTGCTTAACCAACCCGCACGGGCCCATGGCTGCCCGTGGCATTTTTTTTTTTTTTTGCCCGTGCTCTGGCAACACAGCTTGCGCAAGTGTGGCACCGAGAAGTGTGACATCTTCCCTCATTTTGTACCAATAGTACCTGGTTTTCAACGCGTGAGCCAGTGTCTTTCCCCCAAAAATGGCACCCAACTGACCCATCGTGATCATCTGCACCATTACAGCTGTGCGTAGAGCGTGGGGCAGAACGACTTGTGGATAGAATGTTTTACCTTCGGGACAGAAAAATGTCCTCATTAACAACCCATCCCTTAAGAAAAGTCTTGTCCACTGTGAACAGTAGGGTTTGGGTAGCTGGGCTGCAAGCGGCGATGGTGGACCAAGATGGGCGGCTTCCCTTGCTGTCTACCCACTGCAAACTGGTGCAATATCTGGGTCAGCTCTTGGAGTGTGTCGCTCAGCTGCTCCTTAGTGTCCAACCCTGAAACAAAGCTGGGTGATAGGCAAGTGGCAGGAGTCCACAAATCATCCACGTTATGTCAAGGGAGTAGACGCATGGACAGGTGAGGAATGTTAACAGTGCTCTTCAGTCGAGTCAAACGACCGTGCTAGCACTGGGTACTAGACCAGCTAAAACAGGGAATATACCCTTAGTGAGCTCATGTGAAAGGCAACAAAACGTCGGTAGTAGGAGGAAGCTAAATCTAACAAAATTGCCTGACTTCAGATACATTTCGTAGGTGTAGGTCTCAATCACCCTCTGTCTTCTGGGGGTCAGTGGCAATGCCATTCGCAGAAACAATATGTCCCAAAATAGGCCACTTCCTCTCGAGAAACAAACAGCACTTATTTAAGGAGAGTTTCCTGCCGTAGCCTGACGAAAACCTGTTCTAAATGCTTCCAGCATTATTGGTGAGAGTGCGTCGCCCAAGGACCACTATGATCATACCAAATAAACACTATTAGGACTGTTCTCCCACTGCAGCCGCCAACTAACACCGAGTGTAGGCAAGGGCAGGTAGTTATTTGTAGAGCACAATTTGTACGAACACGCAGGCAATTACAAAGTGCTTCCCATACAGTAGGGATAGGGAAAAAAAATCATTAAAATCACGAAGGAGACATGGGCAGAAATCACAAAAACTTAATTTAAAAGTGCCATTTTCAGGCTCAAATAGTTCAAGACATAAAAGAGAAGAGTGCAAAGAAAAATCGTTTCAGTCATATGCACAGCCAAACAAAACAGTTTTTAGCTTGGATTTGAACATTGCCAGAGTAGAACCTGTCTCACATCCTCAGGAAGACTGTTCCAAGATTTTAGCTGCATAAAACTGAAACGCACATTCCCCATGTTTAGTCCTGACGTATCTGGGCACCAGCAGGAGGCCGGTCCCTGAGGTCCTCAGAGTCCGAGATGGTTCATATGGCACTAACATGTCCGAGATGTACTTTGGTGCTAGGCCATGGAGAGACTTGTATAAACAAGCAGAGCTGCTTTGAAGTCTATTCTCGTGAGCCACAGGGGGGCAGTGCAGAGACCTGAGCACAGGACTAATGTGATCATACTTCCTGGTTCTAGTCAGGACCCGAGCAGCAGCGTTCTGGATGTACTGCAGCTGTTTTACAGCTCGTTTGGAGAGGCCAGTGAGCAGGCCGTTACAGTAGTCTAATCTACTAGAGACAAACGCATGGATAAGTCCTCTCCAGGTCTGGTTTAGACACTATACTTTTGATTTTGGCTATGTTTTTTAGATGAGTAAAAGGCTGCTATGATGTTTATTGATCTTACAGTGGCTGTTAAAATTCAAGTCTGAGTCCATTAATTAACCACCAGATTTCTAACTTTGATTTGATAGAGCGAGACTCTGGAGGTGACTGTTAACACTTTCTCTTTGTTTCAAAGTGTGCCAAAGACGATATGATTTCAGTCATTGTCTGAGTTCAGCTGGAGAAAGTTGTTTTGCATCCACACACTGATCTGTTGATGTGCAGTGACAGAGTGAATCCACTGGTCCATATTCACCTGCCGTCAGTGGAACAATAAGATCTGAGTGTCGTCTGCGTAATTGTGATAGGACACATTCTCGCTGCGTATGCAACTGACCTAACGGGGCAGCATGTAGAGGTTGAACAGAAGGGGTCCCAGGATTGACCCTTGGGGCACCCCACAGGTCAGGGGCATCTGGTCTGAGACACAGTTACACAATTTCACAGTAGTTCCTGTCTTCCAGATAGGACTTTAACGCAGTTTAGGGCAGTACCAGTGATGCCCACCCAGTCCTCTAGTCTCTGTAAGAGGGGTCCCATGATGCGACAAGTGTCAAAAGCAGCACTCAGATCTAACAGAATTAAGACTGAGAGCTTCGCCCGCGTCAGTGTTTCAGGTGGGAATGTCATTTGTCACCTTATTGACAGAATACAGCAAGTCTCAGTGCCTGTGATGAGGTCTAAAACCTGACTGGGAAAACATCAAATGAGTTGTTTATTAAGAAGGAAATCAGTGAGGCTGTTGGTAAACAACCTTTTCAAGGACTAATTTGCCCCAAAATGGCAGATTAGAGATGGGCCGGTAATGACTCAGAGTACTGCGGCATCAAGACTGCTCTTCTTTAGGAGAGGCTTTATGACCGTCAGTTTTCAAAAGACATATGGGAATGTTCCAGATTGAAGCGACACATGTTTAACGTATGTGGAAAAGGCTAGAGGAGAGGAGAATAAAGGAAGGAAGAAGGAGGAAGAGGAAGAAGGAATGAATAGATAGAAAAAGAAAATTATGTGGAGGGAAGAAAGTAGGTAAATAGGAAGATAGGGTGAAAGGGAGGAAAAAAAAAGAAGAGGGAGAAGGAGAAGTAGAGCAGGGGAGGAAGAAATGAGGGAGAGGCAAAGAGGAGTAAAAGGAAGGAAAGGAGGAGTGGAGAAGAGAGGAAGGGAGAGGCAGGATAGAAAGAAGACTAAAGGAAAAAGAGGGAAAGAAGAGATGGGGGGAGAAGAAAAAGAAGAAGAGAGAAGAAGAAGGAAAGGAGAGTAGAGGAAGAGAGGGTGAAGTAGGTGGCTAACAACTGGTGTCACAGAGAAGGCACAGGACTTTGGGGAAATCTGGAGGTCACACAATGGAGAGGCAGTGAGATGAACTCAGACTGGGTGATGGATCTCCTGGACAGTTTTGTCAGTTACAGGTGCAAAGTGAGTCAGCTCAAGAGAGTGTAGGTGGTTTGAGGGTTTATTTTTGCATTGTAGAATTGATAGCATTTTTAATGCCCTGAACTTTGTCATTAAAGATATAATGCAAACTCATTACAACTTGGATGTGGAAATGAGTTCTAAAACGGCAGCTTGAGCTGGAGGGTTTGTTCATACTGTTTACGATGTGGCAAACAGGACACGCGAGTTGTTACTACAGCTGTCCAATTATTTCAGAAAAATAATCCTTCCCTTGTTCGCCATAAAATGAGGTTGTACATGTACAACTTCTCTCTGTAAATCTGATTTTCTGAACCTGGAGGCTTTGACTTTCGCCATTTTCGTTGTTTCGGTCCGGTGGCACTCCATTTTCTGTGTCCCTGACCGAATCATCATTTCTCCATGGCGCCTCTGTTGTTTATCAATTGTTATATGCAATTTAGACACAAACGTATTCATCAAACTTCATAGGAAGGATCCTTATAAGTTGACGGTGTCCGAGATTAGGGGGTAAGAATAGATTAAACACTAGATGTAACAGAGTTTCAACAAAATACATTTACATTAGAACATGAGATATTTTCAAGTTAAGATTTCAATTATAAACAGTTTTCCCGTGCTGCCATTTATGTGTCTCCTCTGGACAATTGCAGGACCAGCTGGTGGTTTGGGAAAAACAGACAGGTCAAAGAAGACACAGAAATGATCAGACAGAGCAACATCTACCACGTTGACGTTTGAAATATTAAACCCCTTTGTTGAATTAGAAGATCTAGAGTGTGCCCTCTGCTGTGGGTGGGGCCACTCACGTGCTGAGTAAGACCGAAAGTTTCAAGGACAGCATGAAGCTCTTTAGCGTTTCTGTCACAAACGTTATCAACATGAACATTGAAAGCACCTGTTATGACCAAACCATCAAAGTCTGTGCATACGACTGAAAGCATCTCAGTAAAATCATCAATAAAACTTTGAGCAGTGCTGAGGAGGCTTGTATAAAACAATGAAAGAGAATGGATGGAGACTGTTTTAGCTCCATTTTAAAGGCTACGTACTCAAATGTTGAAAACACCCCAAAGGACAACCTGTGGGTAACTATTTCATCTCTAACAAAAGCACACACACCTCCTCCCTTTTTGTTTTCCTCGTGTTTCAGATTCAAACATAAAGTTGGGTGGAGCAGACTCTGTTAGAACTAAATTTCCTGTGTTTTTGTCAAGCCATGTTTCAGTTAAAAACATAAAAATCAAGATTATAAGAAGAAATAAAACTATTAATTAAGAATGATTTGTTACATAAGGATCTGACATTTAGCACACAGCAAGTTTCAGACTAGTTTCAGTGAGACTGGGCGTTATCTTTTTACAGGGAATATGAATCAAATTTCTCAGATTGGGCAGTCTGACTCGCATTTTGTTTTCCCGTCTGTGTGATGTTACAACAGAAATAGCACTAGGGGAGGCTGTTTCTACACAGGGCCCCGGGTTGGTTTGATTTTTATTTATGACTATAAGTCTGGGCAATGCTGAGACCCAGTGCAAGTATGAAAGGCGAGGGGGGATAGGTTGGGGGGCTTTTGTTGGTGTAGCGGGAGTCATTGAGAGTGTGGGACCAGAAAGGTGAAAGGCGAGGGGGGTTTAGGTGGGGTGATTTTTGTCTGTGTAGCAGCAGTCAGGGGAGAGTTCATCATCGTTGATGTCAGAACTCTTGATCTTGCTATATTGGGCGGTGAGTGGAGCCATCTTAATCCCTGATTTGATCAGATGTTCAAGATGGCTGGGAAGACCCCTGGGTGAGGTGAGAGATGGAAAGGAGAGTGAGGAATCTGTAGTGGGAGTAGATGTTGCATGGGGGATCCAGGGCTGCGCTGAGGGCAGAGGGCGATGGCGGGGATACTGCCGGGCCCGCCACAGATGGGTCCAAGGCCTTTGATGAGGGCCGTGCAGGAAAGAACTGAAATGACTCCTGCGCTAGCCGTGGTGAAGATTGTTGTGGTGCTGCTGCAGATGAGTCCTTCGCTGGAGCGCGAGTGTGGAGCAGCGGTATTGATCTGCATGAGGTGAGCGGTCTAAATGGGTGGACGCTGGCAGCTGGAGTTGAATTCTTTGCTGGTGGTGGTGAGCGGCTGCTAATAAATCCTTTGGTGGAGGCTGTGTGACTATTGGTGACTGCTGTTGAAACAATTGGCAGGTCTCTGGCTGATGGAACAGGAATTCTTCTCTCATTCCTTCTCACACTATCTGCTCAGAGACCCTGTCCAGGCCCAGTCCAATGCCTCAGAGCGTGGAGCAGGTTCTCTGCCAGCATCCTCACTCCACCTCTACAGAGGTGTGGGCCATTTCTCTTAAACAGGTCCTCTCGTTTCCAGAATAGATAGAAGTTCTCAATGTAGAGTGCAATCCTCTTGTTGCACACTCTTTGGACAGCCATGTGTTCAGCTGAAGCAGCCGGCTAAACTTGTTTATCTTCCTGTCGATGTTTGGAAGAGGTCCACTTATGAATGTTTTTATTTCCATTTTATCAAGCACATCAAATAACTCCAAGAAGTCTCTTTTCAAAACTTCAGTCTCTTCGCGTCGTATGTCCACTGCGCCCATGTGCACAATCAGCTGTTTAACTCCTTGATATGTCGCCAAAACATTAGACATAATCTCAGCGATTGTGGCGCTGGGAAAAGAATGTGTTTTCATTTTTTCATGCATCACGTGACTTATCGCACAATCCCCAATCAAGACGACCTTGACGTTTGGCACAGCAGCAGAAGTGCCAGCTGTTGGCAACCACTCTCAGATAGGCTGGGGCAGCTCTCAGCATACAGCACCTGTAAATGGGAAGGAACTGAAATAGAGATGGACAGGTGTGGACCCCGGGTTGAAGACTCGGATGGGGATCCCCTTGGAGCTCTGGGGATGTACAACAGCATTGGGCCACCAGAACTCAGTGTCTCTCGATGAATCTTAGTTGGGCTAAGCAGCCTGTCCCCACTTGTGCCAGAGCGAAGGCGGGAGAAACCAGGCACCACGTACTCACGATCGGGCTCCAGGACAGTGGTGCGGGCAAGTCGAACAATATGGGCTGTTGCAGGCAGGCAGTTCGGATCAAACCGTGGGATCTTCTCTTCAAACAGGGTTATTTCTCTGCGGCCATAATCCAAGCAGGCTTTTGACTGACGCAGGAAAGGGTACCCCAAGATTACCTCTGTGCTTTCAGCGGTGTCCGCCATTATGAAGTTGTCAGTTTGTTTTCCCCAACCAGCACCGGCAACATGACCTCCCCAAGGACGGCTAAACCCTCTGGCCCTATCTCCTGGAGAACCTTGACAAGGGATGGCTGCACTGGAGGTCTAAACTGCACTGGGAGAGAGTTAAAATGGTGGTGCAGGGGAAGCACATTTCTTCTAGCACCAGAATCCAAAACAGCACAGAGTCTTAGACCATGTATCGTTATCCGTACGCACCATGTCCTCTTCTTGACCTTTACTGCAGACAATCACTGTGTTAGTGTCAGGAACGGGATTCAGCATGAAACTCACTTGCATTTGTTGGGAACGATGTGGGGAAGGACATTGCTTTTGTATGTGTCCCACACCAGAACAGTTGTGACAAACAACCTCCCCGGTGAAGGTTTTGCTCAACACTGTCTTGTTTGGCTGCTTCTGGCGGGACCTGGATGCCCCCTGCCGTTGCTGAGAGGGGATTACGGGAGCACACCTTACCTGGTCGCAGACAGAGAGGGGTGTATCCTCAAACAGCATGGTTCTTGCCACTGAGCTGCGGGGCACCGAACTTTTGTGCATCATTTGAGTTACGGCAGCCGCCATGGTATTCTCATGCCCGTGTGCAATATCATACGCTCCGGGGCGGGGCTTCATTTCCAGAAGCTTCTGGAAGATGGTGCAGAGCTTCACCCGGTTTTCTGACCCTCTGCCTCAGCTCAATCTCGATTGCGACAGCGTGCTCTGAATGCGGGCCATAAGCAGCATTAACCTCCTCCAGTACGCGCTCATATCTCCAGTTTGCAGACTTAGGGTTTTGTGAACAATGGCCCCAGCTTCCCCAGTTAAACTGAACCTGAGTTGAATGGCTTTGGTCTTCTCTGTCCAGTGATTGGCTCGTGCACATGTTTCAAATTGACTGTCTTTAAATGGATCTCGTCTTCTTTCTTTTAACATCAGTGACAGTGTTTTTTGTCTATTTTGTGTTGTGTTTTAACAGGGACCCATGAAAAAGAAATGTTTTCATAGGGTTTGCCCTGTATAAATAAAATACAAAATAAATAAAAAATCCGCAGCATTCCTCTTCGCTGCTGTCAGCCTGGCACCGGGCGCGTTGAGTGGCGGTAAGGCACTTTGCCTGCCTGGGACCGTGCTGAGGAGCCCACCACTCTTGCTCACTTACAAACGGCTGCATTGAGGCTGGGGGCGATATAGGGCTGAGGTCTTGAGCCGGCAAGGCATCAGGGCTTCGCTGCACAGAACTGAACAATGGGTGCGGTTTACTATGTATTTGTGCTTGAACACCGGGGGTAAAACACTGCATAGGCAGAAGGTCGGGAGGGCTTCATTATTATTTGCATCAAATATGGGCACAGATGGGGTCCCTTCGTGATGAAGAGCCCCATCTTGACCGCCAGCCGTGTACATGGGCGCAATAAAGGGGTTTGTTTGTGCCAATGGCGTGAGCAGCCACGACTGTTGCATCACCCCATCATGTTCATTCCGTGCAGCTGCGGTTAGCTCCATGCAAGTCAAAAATGAGTTGGTCTCGTTCCCATTCACATCTCCCATAGGTGAGGTTCTCTAGGCCTTCGCAAAAGACAGGCCCCAGTGTTACTTTCTCCCCCTGTCCAGTAATCATCTAACCGTAGTCCAGAGGCTGAACAGGCATATGACTGGCCATACAGTCAGGGTTGTATCTCCAGTAGTCACGTTCCCCAGAGGACTTGCCAACGCAGGCCCCCTCTCCGCCGCGCACACACGGTCGTCAGCCTCAGCACTTCCTGGTTCCCTGTACAGCATAGGTGTCAAACTCTGATTTGGCCCGCAGTGTAATTATATTTGGCCCGAGAGGCTATACCAAGGCAAGGCAAGGCAAGGCAAGTTTATTTGTAGAGCACAATTCGTACACAAGGCAATTCAAAGTGCTTCACACAACAGGAAAAAATGCATTAAAATCACAAAGACATGGCAGAAATCACAATCTTCAGTTCAAGACATAAAAGAGAAGAGTGCAAAGAAAAGCATTTCAGTCATATGCACAGCCAAACAAAACAGTTTTTAGTTTAGATTTGAACATTGCCAGAGTAGCGGCCTGTCTCACATCCTCAGGAAGACTGTTCCAGATTTTAGCTGCATAAAACTGAAACGCAGATTCCCCATGTTTAGTCCTGACTCTGGGCACCAGCAGGAGGCCGGTCCCTGAGGTCCTCAGAGTCCGAGATGGTTCATATGGCACTAACATGTCCGAGATGTACTTTTGGTGCTAGGCCATGGAGAGACTTGTATACAAGCAGAGCTGCTTTGAAGTCTATTCTCTGAGCCACAGGGAGCCAGTGCAGAGACCTGAGCACGGAAGACTAATGTGATCGTACTTCCTGGTTCTAGTCAGGACCCGAGCAGCGGCGTTCTGGATGTACTGCAGCTGTTTTACAGCTCGTTTGGAGAGGCCAGTGAGCAGGCCCGTTACAGTAGTCTAAATCTACTAGAGACAAACGCATGGATAAGTCTCTCCAGGTCTGGTTTAGACCACTATACTTTTGATTTTGGCAATGTTTTTTTAGATGGTTAAAAAGCTGCTGATGTGATTGATCTGACGTGGCTGTTAAAATTCAAATCTGAGTCCATTATTACCCCGAGATTTCTAACTTGATGTGTAGGTTTTAGACGCGACGAGACTCTGGAGCGTGACAGTTAACAATTTCTCTTTGTTTCTGTGGGCCAAAGACGATGATTTCAGTCTTGTCTGAGTTCAGCTGGAGAAAGTTGTTTTGCATCCACACACTGATCTGTTGAATGCAGTGACAGAGTGAATCCACTGGTCCATATTCACCTGGCCGTCAGTTGAAACATAGATCTGAGTGTCGTCTGCGTAATTGTGTATAGGACACATTCTCGCTGCGTATCAACTGACCTACACGGCAGCATGTAGAGGTTGAACAGAAGGGGTCCCAGGATTGACCCTTGGGGCACCCCACAGGTCAGGGGCATCTGGTCTGAGACACAGTTTACCAATTTCGATATAAAGAATTTCCTGTCTTCCAGATAGGACTTTTAACCAGTTTAGAGCAGTGCCAGTGATGCCCACCCAGTCCTCTAGTCTCTGTAAGAGGATCCCATGAACGACAGTGTCAAAAGCAGCACTCAGATCTAACAGAATTAAGACTGAGACTTTGCCCCGCGTCATACCAAATGACTACTAGGGCTTGGCGTGCCGGTATTATACAGCGCATTCATTCATCGTTACTACTACAAATCCCATTATATATTGTATAGTAATAAGTGTTGCTTGTTCCATATTCAATGTTAAAGCAAATCTTGTTTGGGTCAAATATTAAAAGTTTCATTTGTTCAATACTGGCCCGCGACTTTGTTCAAGTTTTACATTTTGGCCCACTGTGGATTTGAGTTTGACACCCCTGCTGTACAGAGCCGCGTGCAGATGATGACGTCATTATCGCTCCACGGGCCCACAGCCCGACCTGTTAGCTCGCCCCTGGTGGTATAACCCCGTGCCTGCTCCCTCTGTTCTCAATCTTTCCCATCTCATCATTTCTCTCATCCCCCTCTTTGCAGTGCACTCAACCCCCACACACATGCATCCCTTCATCCCTTCATCCCTCCTCTACACCTACTGCTACAGCTACAGCTGAAATGCAAGTTACCTAACGTAACTGTGGTTGTAAGAGTACGCATATAGCCTTTGTAGAGGTAAGATCTTAAGCCCGAGCCCGAACCCTAAAATGACAATCATTACGTTCGGGTCGGGCCGGGGCTTCTCTATCGCTGACTTTTTTAATAAATATATGTTTATAAAAATGTATACTAAAACGATGTATGGATACTAAACTCAGGAATACTTAAATAATTTGGTTAAAACAGAGAAGGGGCTGTAAGGTCATTGCTGTATAACTACTACTAAACAGGAAGCGCAGAGCCTGGGCACGCTTTGGGCACGTGACGTGAATGTAATCTCCTGACGTGAATGTAGTCCGTATCTATTTTGTTTAGGTCTCCCCGATATGGAGCAGCAAGAAGTCAAGGATAAACTTAAGACAGGGGTACTGAAAAGGCAAACGCGCACCGCGGTGGGTCTGGCCTCTTATTCTGTGTTCCAGCGTTATTTCGTTGTGCAAATGCATTTATCATGATCATAAAAAGCTTAAGAAACTTGCGTTTTTTTCTGCCAAAAATACTCCATCCATCTTCTTCCGCTTTATCCGGGGCCGGGTCACGGGGGCAGCAGTCTAAGCAGGGACTCCCAGACTTCCTTATCACTTATCAGTCACTTCCTCCAACTCCTCCGGGAGGATCCCGAGGCGTTCCCAGGCCAGCCGAGAGACATAGTCCCTCCAGCGTGTCCTGGGTCTTCCCAGGGGCCTCCTCCCGGTGGGACATGCCCGAAACACCTCCCTGGGGAGGCGCCCAGGAGGCATCCGGAATAGATGCCTGAGCCACCTCAGCTGGCTCCTCTCAACGTGGAGGAGCAGCGGCTCTACTCCGAGCTCCTCCCGTGTGACTGAGCTCCTCACCCTATCTCTAAGGGAGCGCCCAGCCACCCTGCGGAGGAAACTCATTTCGACCGCTTGTATCCGCGATCTTGTCCTTTCGGTCACTACCCCAAAGCTCATGACCATAGGTTGAGCGCCCGAAATGATCTCAGCAGCTATGTTGTCCGGGGCTTCAAGCCCCTGGTAGGGTCTCCCAAGGCAAACAGGTCCTGGGTGACGGGTCAGACAAAGATCGGTTCACAAGCCCTTTATGATGAGAAGAAAAACAAGGCCAGTTACGTCGCCCCGGGATTGGCGTTACCGGGGCCCCACCCTGGAGCCAGGCCTGGGGTGGGTGCTTGACGGCGAGCGCCTGGTGGTGGCCGGGTGCAGCCTAACCCGAACGAGTGACGTTGGGGCCGTCCTCCCGTGGACCCACCACCTGCAGGAGGATTTGTAAGGGGCTGGTGCAGTGGGATCTGGGCGGCAGTCGACGGCAGGGGCCTCGACGACCGGATCCCGGACACAGAGACTAACTCTGGGGACATGGAATGTTCACCTCGCTGGGGGGGAAAGAGCCTGAGCTTGTGCGGGAGGTTGAACAGTTCACCGACTAGATATAGGCACTGGAAGTTTGGGCACTGGAACCCATCCTCTTGAGAGGGGCTGGACGCTCCACTTCTCTGGTGTTGCCTACGGGGAGAGGCGGCGGGCTGGCGTGGGCTTGCTTATTGCCCCCACAGCTCAGCCGCCATGTGTTGGAGTTTACCCCAGTGAACGAGAGGGGTCCCTACGCCTTCGGGTTGGGGACAGGTCTCTCACTGTTGGTGTCGGCCTATGGGACTCGAACAACGGTGCTGAGTACCCGGCCTTCTTGGAGTCCCTGGGAGGGGTACTGGACAGTGTGCACCGACCAGGGACTCCGTTGTTCTACTGGGGGACTTCAACGCCCACGTGGGCGACGACAGTGACACCTGGAGAGGGGTGATTGGGAAGAACGCCCCCCCCCGATCTAAACCCGAGTGGTGTTCAGTTATTGGACTTCTGTGCTAGTCACGGACTGTCCATAACGAAACACCATGTTCAAGCACAAGGGTGTCCACCAGTGCACGTGGCACCAGGACACCCTAGGCCGGAGATCAATGATCGACTTTGTTGTCGTGTCATCTGACCTCCGGCCGCGTGTCTTGGACACTCGGGTAAAGAGAGGGGCGGAGCTGTCAACTGATCACCACCTGGTGGTGAGTTGGGTCCGCTGGCGGCGGAGGAAGCCGTACAGACTTTGCAGGCCCAAGCGATATAGATGAGGGTCTGTTGGGAACGTCTTGCGGAGCCCGATGTCAGCAGGGTCTTCAATTCGCACCCCCGGGAGAGCTCCTCCCAAATCCCGGGGGGAGGCTGGGGACATTGAGTCCGAGTGGACCATGTTCTCGACCTCCATTGTCAATGCGGCAATGCGGCTGCTCGGAGCTGTGGTCGCAAGGTCTCAGGTGCCTGTCGCGGCGGCAACCCCCGAACCCGGTGGTGGACACCGGAAGTAAGGGATGCCGTCAGGTGGAAGAAGGAGGCCTATCAGGCCTCTTTGGCTTGTTGGACTCCTGAGGCCGTTGACGGGTATCGGCGGGCCAGGCGGGCCGCAGCTGCGCTTGTGCTGTCGCAGAGGCAAAAACCCCGGGGCTGGGAGGAGTTCGGGGAGGCCCTGGAGGAGGACTACCGGTCGGCCCCAAAGAAATTCTAGCAAAACCGTCCTGCGCCTCAGGAGGGGCAAGCAGTGTTCCACCAACACCGTTTACGGTGCGGGTGGGGACCTGCTGACCTCGACTGGGGATGTCGTCGGACGGTGGAAGGAGGACATTGAGGACCTCCTAAATCTCACTGTCACGTCTTCCGAAGAGGAAGTAGAGACTGAGGACTCGGAGGCTGACTCATCTATCACCCAAGCCGAAGTCACTGAGGTTGTTGGCAAACTCCTCGGTGGGCAGAGCTCCGGGGGTGGATGAGATACGCCCTGAGTACCTGAAGTCTCTGGATGTTGCAGGACTGTCTTGGTTGACACGTCTCTGCAACATCGCGTGGCGGTCGGAGGGGGTCGGTGCCTCTGGACTTGCAGACCAGGGTGGTGGTCCCTCTGTTCAAGAAGTGGGGGGACCTCCAACTATAGAGGGATCACACTCCTCAGCCTCCCTGGTAAGGTCTATTCCAGGGTACTGGAGAGGAGAATCCGATCGATAGTCGAACCTCGGTTTCAGGAGGAGCAGAGTGGTTTTCGTCCTGGTCGTGGAACACTGGACCAGCTCTATGCTCTCCATCGGGTGCTCGAGGGTTCATGGGAGTTTGCCCAAGCAGTCCACGTTTGCTTTGTGGATCTGGAGAAGGCTTTCGACCGTGTCCCACGGGGTGCCCTTTGGGGGGTGCTGCGGGAGTACGGGGTCCGGGGCCCTTTGCTCAGGGCTGTATGACCGGAGCAGGAGCTGTGTTCGCATTGCCGGCAGTAAGTCAGACCTGTTCCCAGTGCGTGTTGGACTCCGCCAGGGCTGCCGTTTGTCACCGGTTCTGTTAATTTTTTATGGACAGAATTTCTAGGCGCAGTCAGGGGTCGGAGGGGGTCCGGTTTGGGGAACACATGATCTCATCTCTGCTGTTTGCAGATGAGGTTGTCCTGATGGCTCCATCAAACCTGGACCTGCAACATGCACTGGGACGGTTTGCAGCCGAGTGTGAAGCAGCTGGGATGAGAATCAGCACCTCCAAATCTGAGGCCATGGTTCTCGACCGGAAAAAGGTGGCTTGCCCTCTCCAGGTGGGTGGGGAGTCCTTGCCCCAAGTGGAGGAGTGCAAGTATCTCGGGGTCTTGTTCACGAGTGAGGGAAGGATGGAGCGTGAGATTGACAGTTGGATCGGTGCAGCGTCTGCAGTGATGCGGTCGCTGCATCGGACCGTTGTGGTGAAGAAGGAGCTGAGTCCAAAGACAAAGCTCTCGATTTTCCAGTCAATCTACGTTCCTCCCCTCACTTATGGTCATGGCCAAAAATACTATGGGATCAATTGAAATTTCGGGTTTGCTTCGAGCTTGGGCGTGCAAATCAAGTTAATTGGTCGGGCTCGGGCCGGGTTGGGCTTTAATGCCCGCGTGCCTGGGTCGGGTCGGACTGGATTTTTCAGGCCCGATCTTACCGCTAAGCCTTTGCTATTAGCACATATGACATAGAACAGGCTCTAAACACAGGGCCTTTGAGGCTTCCCCCCCTCCCCCCAACCCAAACACCCAGTGCTTATTCAATGTACCATCTTCAACGCACCAGCTTTTTATCATTGGCCTCTCTTATTCTGGCTTAAGCAATTTTATCTATTCGGTCACTCTACTCATGCTTACTTATACTACACTATTCAGACAGTTGCTAATCAAGCTGTTCCTACTCTATCTTACGTGAAATCTCAGCTTCCCTTTCTACCAATTCACACTACCTTCACACCTCGTAGGCTCAGAATTATGCTTTCACTACATCACGATCATGTCACATCCAGCCTTTTGAAGTCACTGCCATGCTAGCCACGGGCATCTTTAGATATTCTATTTCACCCATTTTCTGCAATTCCAGCAGTTTCTTATCCTCACATTTGCATACTGGCTTGATACCACCTTCAGTCACACTTTTATCCAGCTCCTGCCATCATCACTCATCTGACCATGTTCACCTTGCCTTCTCACACATGCTCACATCGCTTTCGGGCTTCAGCCAAATTCCATGCCAGCGCTGCTCATTTTCTCTCGATCACCCCTCATCCCATTCATCATTACCATTACGCCGACTCATGCTAGCATGCTACTGCAACTCATGCTAGGCCTTGCTGCTACAATCTATGCTAGCAGCTTCGCTCGCTCCGATCCACGGCCGACAGCCACTCATACCGGCCCCAGCATATCATCAGCGGCTTTCCCCTTATCTATTTATTCCCCAGAGTCCCTCTCTCAGAGCCAACGGGCACAGGGATGCCCCTCTGGTTCTCTTCAGTCTCTCCTTTGACCCTCTTCTCGTACCCCATTAGATCTCCTTTTGACTCTTCATTCATCCCTCCCTCATTAATCGCTCATCCCAAACAACCCCGTCCCCATTTATCCACTCAACCCTTTTCTCATTCATCCCTTATCCTACTCGAGCCTTTTTCTGCATCCTCACCAGGGTCTCAGCCAGACACCGGGATGCGGTCTCTCTCAATTCAATTCTTTTTATTTTTGTACCGCCCAAAATCACAACAGTAGTGGTCTCGAGGGGCTACAGTGGAAAACAAAATAAACAATGTTCATAGGGACTTGGAAATGTCCCAGCGTCCTGTGTCCTTAGACAGATGTCCCAAGCCCCCCTGTCCTTAGACCCTCCTTCTCGGCCAGGAAAAACTACCAAACCTCTTTGGGAAAAAGTAGAAACCTGTAGGAGTTCCACAGTGAAGGAGAGCTCCGACTCCCTCGGACGGACAGGAGGACGCGCCTCAATTTTGCAGATACACGGTGGAGCTAGACCCACTCAGGAGGAGAACCAGTTCTTCGAGCCCAATGAAGAACCGTTCATATGGAGGAGAGACCGTTTCTCCAGGCAGACCGTTTCTCCAGGCAGACCGTTTCTCTAGGCAGATGAGGAGCATCTGGTTCCACAGAGATGTCACCGGGCACCGGGATACTCTATCGATCATCTCACATCCCTCTTTCGACCCTCTACTCTGTTCCTCAACCCTTCTCGCTTACAGGCCTTCACAGCCAGTGTTCTACCTCTGTTCACCCTTCCATCATTTCCAGAGGCGCAGAAGTACGTCTCATCTTTCATCAGGGCGCATCACCGCAACTCCACAATCTCAATCATACTTCCTCCAGCCGCTCCGGCGATCAGGTTTCCTGTTTCCTTTTCAGAGGAGACATCTCTCAGCGTGCACCTCAATCCATCGTGCATCAATTGATGCATCAAAGACCGCTCAGCGCACTCCAGCCCCTTCCAACTCATTCCAGCTGCCATACGCACGAGACAGTCCTCAAGCTCTTGGTCTTCTCTACCAGGAATTCAGATCATCCTACAGGGCAAGCCCTTCGTCATTTCAGACCAAGAATCTGCTTCTCATCTCTACGATGAGTAACTTTAATGCACCTCAAGGAAACACACAGAAGTAGCAGACTCACATTTTAATATTTTCATGCAACCGTCAAACTCCTTAGTAGAACGATTCTTTCTCTTGTTCCAAGGTTTCGAGGGAAGAAAGCTCCTTCTGTCTAGTCTAGTCTAAC
The DNA here is from genome assembly GCA_015082035.1 of Chaenogobius annularis. Classification (NCBI taxonomy): domain Eukaryota; kingdom Metazoa; phylum Chordata; class Actinopteri; order Gobiiformes; family Gobiidae; genus Chaenogobius; species Chaenogobius annularis. The sequence goes on from BJKM01000326.1 coordinate 112,513, forward strand.
AGGTTCTCACGTCCGTTCAAATTATTACCCCACTATCGTTCTAGACATTCTTTTGAGGGTTCGATCAGTCAGAAGGCACTCATACGATAACACCTCTTTAGTAGATCAGTAAGAGCTATTCTATAATGCCGTACCTCATAGTTCTCGACTCGTAGTCTACTCTTCTCCATCAATCCTTCACCCGCATCGCTTGTACTCGAGTCACTATAATCAGCCAACTTCTACTCTCAATTCGCTGTCCCAAAATCCGATGCTCAGCACCGAACTTCGACGATCGTCCTAATTCCTCTTCTTCGATCTTCAGGAACCATCTAAATCAGACTACCCTCTCATCTATCTTTCGTTCCACTCATTCTCAATCTCATTCAGCGCTCCATTAAGTTCCCTCATCCATCGCTCATAGTGATTTCATTACTATCTGCAGTTCGTCAACTCCTTTATAAGGATAACTATCCCGTTCCCCTCAACCTTTCTCTCTACTCCGGAGCAAGGCGATGACCATGTAATCCACACTGTTTAACGATTGCTCGTCCGAACATCAACCCCATCACTCTCGCACCTTAATCATACCCATGCACTTCCATCGGCGACCCACGAACGCATTGTCTTTATGCCATCCATCTGACTTGAGATGATTACTGCACCGCCAACTCTGTCGCACTCACCTGCTCTCCGTATCTTCCAATTCATCGCCTGAAACTCTTTCAAAACTCTATTCAACTGCACCGGTATTAATCCTCTTCTCCAGTAATGGACAGACTGCTTTTAGATTCCATCCAGCTACTCTTCAGAGAGTCCTCGACTCTCCAGCTCCTCTTCTCTTGTGCCACTCAGTTGACATCTTCATTTTCAGCCAGGCTTTACGTTGAGATCCAGACCATCTTTGCTCATTTTAAATCCTCTTTGGGGGTTCTGAATCGGCTGAGCTGTTTGAGTCTCTACCGAGCCAACTCTAATCGATCCATCATCGATCCATCATCACTATTATCAATAAACATTCTCCCATATTCCATTTGTTGTGGCGTGGTCCCTGCCACTGAACTGATTTTAAACTACAAAATAATGCACAAGTTGTATTTTCAAAGGACAGATGCAAACTAAATCATATCTGAAGGAAAGTTGGTATAATCCCTCATTCCATTCCATTGTAGAAACCGATTCAGTTGTATCATCTGGACACTGTTAGAAAAGCAGGAGTCATTCTCAATCCGAACAGTGTCCAGATGATTTAAGATAGATTTACTGACAGTGAGAGGAGAAACAACACGTTTACTCAAGAAAAGGACACTGTAAAATATATCACTCAAGCAAACTTTATTTGTACAGTACTTTGCAACAACTAAGCAGCAGCTATCGATTATTTTAGTAATTGATCGAATATTTTCTTCAATAAAACAAGTAATCTGTAATGTTTTTTGTACATTCCTGTAAACCATTTAAAAGCATATTAAATATTTGTTTTAGTTCATAGGAATGAACAATTAACAAATAAGGAGTTTCTGCAAATAACATATTTTATTCTTAATTTCACATAAGTTTGTCCCCAAAACAGTCCAAACTGTTCTGTTTTATATAAAGAATATATATAAAGGACTAATGAACTTGCTACAGACTGTTTGAAAACTGTTACAGTAGCTATAAATGAATTGGCGTTTATGTCACATTACTTCAAATAAGACACTTGTTTGTCAAACTTAATGTTGGGTGGGACCAGTGATCCTGGTGTTTTGAGCTCTGCATTTTGCATGTTGTGGTTTTGCGGCGTTGGCTCCTTGGGCCGGTCACTTTGGCCTCCGTGTCGTCATCGCGGACTTTGTTTCACAACAGATTATTATAACATGGTCGCGGTCCTCCGTGCTATTTCCATGGATGTATTGGCTGTTTCAAGGCGCAACAGAGGAGAGAGCGGTGTGTTTTAAACTCAGGAGTGTGACTGGGAAGCAGAGTTTTTGTGTGGGGCGGTGCGGTGGCGGGGCGAGGGCGCGGGGGTTGAGGTCGGCGGGTTGAGGTCGGCGGGTTGAGGTCGGCGGGGGTTGAGGTTGGTGGTGCGCGGCGCTTGTTATGGTAGTTAGAGTTGCAGCTCGGGACATTGTGCTCTCACACGGTCTCTCTTTAAATCACGCCGCTCTCCTCTGTTGTGCTTTAGCTGCTGCAGGTCCGGAACAAGCTCCATGTGAAACTAGCGCCACAAGTCGTTCTGTGCGCTCAACGTGCCACAGATTCACCTTTTCCTAATTAAATATGCAATTTAAACAAATCATTGAGGCAATCAAATAATAATTGAAGCTTTTTTGTTATCGAATTACTCGATTTCCTCAATTAATCATTGCAGCCCTAAAAAAGACCCCCCTCCTGATATTTATTTCCTGACACAAACTCCCACAGTCCAATCAAACAATCTGACCTCTGACCTCTCTGGGGCCCTGTGCTCCTAAATGGGAGCAATGAGAAATGCTGGGAGATTTTGTAGTGAATAATGTACTCCATTTACCAACCTCACTCTGTACCGACCAATCAGATGGCAAGGAGAGGCCCGGGCGAGGCACCACCCACCCCCTCTCCCGATAGCATCCACTCAAACCTAAACAGTCCTCCCTGGTGTGTGGACCAGACGGATCCGTCTCCTTTTGTTTGACTTGTGTGGGATCATGAGAGCTTCTGAATGTAACGCTGAGCAGAGCTGTGGAATGGGGCCAACCACATGTTCTGATTCTGTCTGAACCTCTTAAAAACATGCTCTGAAATGTTTAGATGGTGAACAAGTGAACAAGACTGTTTGAAAATGAGTCTTTGTGTATTTCTGGTCCCACTGGAGCTGTTTCTGCTTGTGCGCATTGGGTAAGGGTGGCTGAAGAGCAAGCCTTTGGAGAGAACTTGGGTAAGGGTTTATGCAGAACTGCAAGCCTTTGGAGGATCCTACACCTTGATGTTCGCGGGACTCCAGAGGCACCAGCAGCTTCTAATACCTGTTTGCTGCTTTGTTTTGGCACTTTAGCAGCTGCTCTCTTCATCCCATGTATTTGTCTGGCAGAAACCTTCCTCATTGTGCCTTTATCTGCACAAATCTGTGTGTTCTATGTAACACTTGGTTGTAACCAATGGCAGTAAATACAACTGTATTTACAGTTCTAGATTATATATATGGAGAATAATAAGTACAAAGGACTAAAGAGTTTACCAAAACAAGACTTGTTTAATACAACAATAAAATAAAATGTTTCACATGTATTGCTTTCTTTTATTTATAACATAAAGTGTCCACCCCTTCCTTTTGTTGGTGTAAAGCAGGTAGGTGTTTTACTCTGTGGTTTAGTTGATGGCCATATAGTTCCTTAGTGTTCTTATCTGCAAATCCAAAAGGCCTCGTTGTGATGAGGGATCCAATGTTCTGGATCTTATGCTTGTCGCTGGTTGCAGTGTCGAGGAAAGGCAGCGGGCAGCGTGATGTGGTCATCAATTGAAATGATCTCTCACAATAAACCAACCTGCATGTTATGAATCATAAGTTACTGTCACAATCCATATGGAGGGCTATCTGAATCAGAATCAGAAAGGGTTTATTGCCGTTGTCAATGAACAAAATTCACAAACATAGGAACTTGTCTTGGCGTTAAGGTGCAACATAAAACACTGAGCAATAATAAAAACAACATATATTCAATCCAAAGGGCATTAAGAGACCATTTAAAATGACTAAAGTATAAAATAAAAATATAAATGGGCATTACTATGTACACAAGATTACAGTTAAATTTACAGTTTTAAGTGCAGAAAGTGACAGTGAGTGATGAAGAGTGTAGTTAAAGTGACAGGTGTTTAGAAATGTTCATGAGTCCAACGGCAGAGGGAAAGAAACTATTCTTATGGCGGGAGGTTCTGGTCCGGATGGACCGTAGCCTCCTGCCTGAGGGGAGTGGTTCAAATAGACCATGTCCAGGGTGAGAAGGGTCAGCTGTGATCCGACCTGCTCGTCCCAGAGCCCTGGAGACGTACAGGTCCTGCAGAGATGGAAGTCTGCAGCCGATCACCTTCTCAGCAGAACTGCAGAACAGCTGTAGTCTCTGTTTGTCCCTGGCTGTGGCTCCAGCAGGGGGCGCTGTAGTCTCTTTGTCCCTGGCTGTGGCTCCAGCAGAGGGCGCTGTAGTCTGTTTTTCCCTGGCTGTGGCTCCAGCAGAGGGCGCTGTAGTCTCTGTTTGTCCCTGGCTGTGGCTCCAGCAGAGAGTCCTGAAGGCTGCAAGGGTTAAAGGAGACCTCCAGTACAAAGGCAAGCGTGTCTTCTTTGCTCCAGATATTCCATACGAGGTTCGCCAACAACGGCAAAAGTTCCACCACATCTGTGGGGAGTTCAGGAAGAGAAAACTGAGACATGGATTCTCTTTCCCGCGACTCTTCTGGTGACTTTTGAAGGTAAAACACACGTGCTCAGAACACCAGGAGAAGCAGAGGTGCTCCTCAGGAAGATGCGAAACACAGAGAAATGAACAGTACGGGAGATGGAGCCACCAGCGTGGGGTGTGTGAGTTCAGGTTGTGGTCACATGGTGATACATTTATGTTAATTTGAAAGAGACTAATGATATCTGATTTTTTTTTTTTTTACATCAGACCTTATGCCCCCTGGTGGCTGTCTGCTTTTGTACATAAACTCTGTGACTAAATACATCTACTCATCGAGGTGTCAAATGTGGGAGATTGGGCTTGTGGGAAACTGAAAGGATATGTAGAGTGCAGATCCACAGGTCCTCGATGTGCCTGCTCCACTCCCGTCGAGGAAGTGGGGAGAAAAAGAAGGAAAAGCGATGAACAAATTGCAAGTGAAATTAAATATGAAATATTGTTTGATAGAAAAGTAGTAGGAAACAGAGGATAGTGCTCAAGCTGCCATACTTCCCCCAGCATAGTTGCTCCTAGGGCAGCATAGCTGGGAACTGTAGGTTTTTATTTCTGTTCCTAACTGGCCTGACCATAAGCCATTTCAAAGAGGAACGTTTTAAGCCTGGTCTTAGATGAAGAGACTGTGTCGGCCTCTTTAACATGGACAGGAGCTGATTCCACAACACAGGAGCTTGGGAGCTAAACGCTCTACCTCCTACTGTGCTTTTAGAGACTCTTGGGACCACCACCAGAAGTCCAGCATTTTTAGAGCGAAGTGCTCTGTTTGGATGGTAAGGTCCTATAGCCTCTTTGAGGTAGGATGGGGCCAGGTCATTTATGGCTTTGTAAGTCAGGAGGAGGAGTTTGAATTTGATTCTAAACTCGACAGGGAGCCAGTGAAGAGACTCGAGCACCGGCGTAATGTGCTCTCTTCTTTTAGTTCCTGTTAGTAATCTTGCTGCTTCATTTTGAACCAGTTGAAAGGTTTTTATGGAGCTTTTAGGACACGCTGCGAGCAGGGAGTTACAGTAGTCCAATCTAGATGTTACAAACGCATGGACAAGTTTTTTCAGCATCACTTTTAGGCAAGATTTTTCTGATTTTGGCTATATTACGCAGATGGAAATAGGCTGTTTTACAGGCTTGATTTATGTGAGCTTTGAATGAGAGCTCTTGGTCAAATAAGACTCCAAGGTTTCTTCCAGTGGAGCTGGAGGCCACACTGACGTTGTCCAGTGTGACTATCTGCTCAGATAAAGCGTCTCGTAGATGATTAGGGCCTAGTACGATGACCTCAGTTTTTTCAGGGTTCAGAAGCAGATAATTAAGTGTCATCCAGGTTTTTATATCCTTCACACAAGCACCAAGTCTGTCTGCTTGATCGGTCTGATCAGGTTTCATTGATAAATACAGCTGTGTGTCATCTGCAGAACAGTGGAAGTTAATGCTATGCTTTCTGATCATGTGACCTAACGGCAGCATATAAAGAGGAAACAGAATTGGACCGAGAACTGAACCCTGTGGCACACCGTAGGTTACTTTAGAACAGGGGGAGGAGCTCTGGTTTACATGAACAAACTGGTACATATCCGATAGGTAGGATTTAAACCAGCTGAGGGCGGGGCCTCTACACCCATTGGAATGGTGATGTCATACATTGTCTGTAAGGCTTTGTTGATCTCAGTCCAATATTTGTGAACAACAGGACAATCTCAAAACACATGATAGTGGTTTGTCTCCTGCTGCCACATCCTCTCCAACAGTCTGCATTTCCCTGTGAGTAATGGGCACTTTGACATGGGGTTATAAAGAAATGAGACACACTTTTCCAACAGAATTCCCTTCAAACATGTGACTTTGTGGTTCTCCACTGAGATGTACATATACTTTCCCACTCTTCATCAGCCAGAACAAAGTGACCCTCTCTTTCCCTTTTACCCTTAATGTAATCAGTAGAGTGAGTGCCCAGATTGTTAATACATTTGTATAATTTAGATATTAATCCCCTTGAGAGTTCAGATTTATAAGCTTAAATGAATATTTCAGTCAAAGGGCTATGATGGTCATCATTCTTTTTGATTTCTTGATTATAATAACTCCTTATTTGTAAATACCTATAAAAGTCCTGTTTCTCTAAGTCAAAGGATTCTTTCAACTCATCAAAGCTCTTCAGATGATTCTCCTTCACAATCTAGTAAAAGACCTTTAGACCTTTTGTTGTCCTATGAACGTACAAACTAAACAAAGGTGTTCAAATCTTAAACTGGTCGGCTTCTGACCAAGGTTTTGTACCAAATAGAACTGACCTGAGACTCAAGGTCTGGATTACAAAAAGGTATGAAGGTTTTTCACCAGATTGTAAAAGATAATCACATGAGAAGCTTTGATATGCTGAAAGAATCCTTTGACTTGGAGAAAATTGACTTTTATAGGTTTTTACAAATAAGGAGTTATTATAACCAAGAAATTAAACAAAGTCATAACCATTGTAGCCCTCTGACTGAGATGTTTATCAAGGCAATAGGAACTTTCAAGGGGAATTATATCTAAATGATATCAATGCATGTGTAATCTGGACAGCTACTCTACTAAATATGTTTTTAAAAGTGGTAAAGAGAGAGTGGTCTTGTTTTGAATGACAAAGAGTGGGAAGATGTTTGCACATCCCTGTGGAGGACTGCAAAATCACATGTTTGGAGAGTTCTGTTGGAAGAATGTGTCACGTTTGTTCATAACACCATGTCAAAGTGCCCATTATTCACAAGGAGGCAAACCACTGTCACATATTCTGGGACTGTCCTGTTGTTCAAAAGTTTTGGAATGAAATTAAGGATGCACTACAAACATTGCCATTCCACTCGATTTTGGAGCTATGTACTTGGGCCGGAGGACTCCTGCCGTGGACACAATAAACAGTTACCTCTGGAACATACTCTTGGCAGCGGTGAAAAAGGCCATCACAAAAAGAGGGATGACACAAATTACACCGACAATCAGGGACTGGACAGACATTCGTAAAATGGAAAGGATCACATTCGGAATGAATTGGAAAATGGACAAATTCGACAGACTGGATTAATTGGGACGTTTTCTTTGGGTTCTGTGTGTCATGATTTCCCATTTTTTTGTTCATTTTTGGTGGATGTCTGCTTGTTTTGGTTTAGTCTTTTGTCTCTGGTCCTGTTCCTGCTTTTTGTGCTTGTTCTTATATGTGTCTAACTTTTGAAAAAAGAAAATATCAATGACCTCTCGACTAAAATAATTATCGGTTGAGTTGAGTGGCTGCATCCTCTCCAAAACGTCTCTTCTGTTGACAGATGGGCCGATGCATGCAGGAAGAAGCAGGGCCATAATTGGAAACACTCTCTACCCTGTGACTCTGCTGACTCACCCACAGACTCTGAGCTCCATGTCTCACCTCCACACTCCCCCACACTCCCCCACACTCCCCCACAATCCCCCTCCTGCTGAGATCAAGGGTGATGGCAGCGGCTGGACAAAAGCTGCTTCAAACTTAGTCATGTTGCAGCGAAAGTCCAGATAAAAGGGAAGGTAAAAATCCCCGTGAGGTATTCACTTAGTGTTCTATAAACATGTGGCAAACAGCTGGGCTACGTCATTACTGTAAACTGAGCTGCTGTAACAGACTAATGAGCCTGTGACGCTCAAAACAACCCCGATAAGGATTTATAAAGGTTAAAGCCAACGCGCCATTAGTCTTTAACAGATAGATCTGGCAAGAATGTTAGCCTACGTAGGAGTGACGTCACCCCAAAGTGGTGTAATCTTACTCAAGTTGTAACGCTCACACTGATTGTGACGGGATTACCTATCAAAAGATATATTGGCTATATGATCTCTTTCATATACCATTGACGATGTTCTATATCTATACCTGTTACATTAAAATTAAGGATAGGGTCAGCTTTAAATGACTACAAATTATATTTGGACTCTTTTCAAAAACAAAAAATTATTGTCCCAGAAAGTTTCGCACCCGCCCCTTTAATGTTTCACAGCCTTTATCCGTGCGCACGGCCTTTTAGCGTCTTAGAGCTGAACCTTAGAGCTGAGCCTTAGAGCTGAACCTTAGAGCTGAACCTTAGAGCTGAGCTAGAGCTGAGCTTAGAGAGCTGAGCCTTAGAGCTGAGCTTAGAGCTGAACTTAGAGCTGAGCTGAGCCTTAGAGCTGAGCCTTAGAGCTGAGAGCCTGAGCCTGAGAGCTGAGCCTGAGAGCTGAGCCTGAGAGCTGAGCCTTAGAGCTGAGCCTTAGAGCTGAACCTTAGAGCTGAACCTTAGAGCTGAATGATAGACCGAGTTCAGAGGTTTTAACACTGTTGCTGTAGAATGCATATATATAATGTCCCAGAATCTAGAACTGAGAGAAATGAAGTCTGGATGAACTGTTTTCTACAATTCAGAGGAAAACATTCTTTATTTCTAAAGGAGAATGACAATCTGGCTTTAAGATGATTTGTCAGCTCTTGTACGTGTTTGTTGAAGGAGAGTTTCTCATCGATCCAGATGCCCAAGTATTTGTAATGGGGTACTTGTTCAATCATATTACCATCAAGCGTGAGAATAGTTATATATTTTGGGTCACTAGAGTGTCTTTTGGAGAACAGCATACATTTTGTTTCATTTCATTTGAATTCATTAATAATTTTTAAATGAACACAGTTGTGTTGGATGGAGTGAAAATCCTCTTGAATATTTTGAATCACTTGAGCACAAGAAGGTGCCTTAGCATATAGAATTGCATCATCTGCATATAAGTGGATGCTACTGTGTTTTAGATTATGCCCAATTGAGTTTATATAAATTGTAAATAACAGTGACATGGCCCTATTCATTCTCTCCTTAATACAGTGCAGTCGTCCTGTCCCCTGTGCAGAAAAGACCCCAAAGCATGATGTTTCCTCCCCCATGCTTTACAGTAGGGATGGTTTTCTTGGGATGGTCCTCATCCTTCTTCTTCCTCCAAACACGGAGAGTGGAGTTTATACCAACAAGTTCTATTTTGGTCTCATCTGACCACATGACTTTCTCCCATGACTCCTCTGCATCATCCAGATAGTCATTGGCAATTTTCAGGCTTGGACATGTGCTGATTTAAGCAGGGGAACATTCTATGCGATGCATGATTTCTAAACCATGACGGAGTAGTATATTACCGATAGTAATCTTGCAAACTATGGTCCCAGCTCTCTTCTGGTCATTGACAAACTCCTCCCCTAGTTCTGGGCTGGTTCCTCACCTTTGTTATCATCATTGAGGCCCCACGAGGTGAGATCTTGCATGGAGCCCCCAGTCCGATGGAGATTGACAGTCATCTTTAGCCTCTTCCATTTTCTAATAGTTGCTCCAACAGTCAATCTTTTTTCTGCTGCTTGGGGTCTTTATGGCCGATTTGGATTTGGATTCATAAGTGGAGTATAGGTGGACTTTTTAAAGGCAGACTAACAGGTCTTTGTGAGCCAGAATTCTTGCTTATTGGCATTTGTTCCAATATATGTATTTGCTGCAATAACATACAATTATTTTTTTTTTTTTTGTGCTTTCCGTGTTTTCATAAAAAGTACCGTTTTACCCACAAAATCCAATTAAAAGTTTGCTTATTTCAAAGAGGACACAGGCCTGGTGGTGCTACGGGAAGTAAACAAACAAAGCTGACGGTCCACGGCCTCACAAGCTAACGAGGCTAACATGGCTAGCAGGCCCGAGGCTAACATGGCTAACAGGTCTGACGCAGCAGGTAGCAGCCCACTCTCAGCCGATAAACAAAGCTCTGTTCCCGAACTCGGGTCCCCGAGCTCGCACTTGTCCGAAGGTGGAGGGGAGATCACCTTACACGATTGGCCATTATGATATATGTAGTTAAAAATGAAATGCAGCGTGACATGGCGGCATTGAGGGCGGAAATGTGATCAGCGTTTGGTACGGCCCGAATAGAAGACTTCGTCTCTGATATAAAGGAGATAAAAGAGGCAGGAGTGGATGGAGCACACATGGATGAAGCTGAACGTATTACAGACAATACGGACGAGCTGCAGACTATGAAGGCCAAGATGGAGGCGCTGCAGACCAAGGTAAAGACTCTGCTGACAGAGAACAATAATTTGAAAAATCCTGGATTTGGAGTCCAGATCATGTAGAGCCAACTTCAGGCTTGTGGGGGTCTCGAAGGGACAGGCAGGATATGATATTGAAGGTTTTTTGGAGAAGATCATCCCTGAGCTCCTTGAAGACTCAGGAGTTGAAGTTCCTCTCATCACAATCAAAAGAGCACATCACCTGGGCAAACCAAGACCAGCCTCTGATAAACCACGAGGTCTGATCATGAGGTTTCTTAACGATCGTGTGAAGGAATGTGTTATGAAGGCAGCAAAAGCTAAAGGAGACCTCCAGATATCCTATATGAGGTTCGTCAACAGCGAGGAAAGTTCCGCCTCATCTGTGAGGAATTGTTGTGGCATTTCTGTGGAAAAGTACCAAGAAATAAAGAGGTAAACAGAGTTTGTCTTTCTCAATAGGTAGATCTTTATTTACTTGTGCACAGTAAATAAACACTTTCCCTGACAAGATCAGCTCTCCCTTCCTGACTCCAGAACAATGACAGTAAACATCTTTTTAAAGGCAGTCACATACATTGACACGTACGCACATTGTCACAATCAAATCAGCTCGAGTCAAAATGAAAACAACCCTCAAGGTTTTGACCCACGATTTGGCCGGAGCTAAGCTAATATTATCTGATACATAGACATGACATTATTTGCAACCTCGATAGAAAGACATTTTTCCATTAAAGCTCAGGAAGAGAAAACTGAGACAAGGTTTCTCTTTCCCGGTGACCTTTCTGGTGACATACAAAGGGAAAACGCACACGTGCAGAACACCAGGAGGAAGATGCAAAACACAGAGAACTGAACAGGAACAAGACATGGATCCACCAGAGTGGGGTACGTGAGTTCAGACTGTGGTCACATTGTGATACATTACTATTGATTTGAAGAGACTGAGAAGAGAGGTGTGATTTATTTGTTTTTGACATCAGACGTTATGCTCCATGTTGGCTGTCTGTTTTAGGACAGAAACTCTGTTGTATCCACTCAAATATAGTGGGCAGTGGTGGTCTGGGAAGGTGGTGTGTCCAGTTCTTTATAAGGACTGGAGCCAAGAGCAGCCAGGGAGGCCCCTCATTAGGAATGGACAACCATCCATTTTTCCCTCCACTTTTAGACTCTCTAGTCTCACTAGACCAGAGAGTCTAAAAGCATTCAGAATCTATCAATGGAAAGATCAATATGATCAATCCAATGGCATTGGAATTTTTTACAATCAAACAATTAAAATGTTTAACAAAAATGAGAAAAGAAAGAATAGACATCATATAGACTCAAGATTTAACTTTGAGGAGTTGAAAGAATCCTTTGACTTAGAGAAACAGGCCTTTTATAGGTACTTACAAATAAGGAGTTATTATAATCAAGAAATCAAAAAGAATGATGACCATCATAGCCCTTTGACTGAAATATTTATTAAAGCTTATAAATCTGAACCTTCAAGGGGATTAATATCTAAATTGTACAAATGTATTAATCTGGGCACTCACTCTACTGATTACATTAAGGGTAAATGGGAAAGAGAGGTCGCTTTGTTCTGGCTGATGAAGAGTGGGAAAGTATATGTACATCTCAGTGGAGAACCACAAAATCACATGTTTGGAGGGAATTCTGTTGGAAAAGTGTGTCTCGCTTCTATTACACACAGGGAAATGCTGACTGTTGGAGAGGCTGTGGCAGCCAGGAGGAGGCAAATCACTATCATGTGTTTTGCAGTGACGTTGTGACGGAGCCAGTCCATCAGACGTTGTAGTCTGTTTCATTCATTCGCTGTTTCATTCATTCGCACCACACGCATCATTCACACACTTCCCCGCACTCCTCTGACACTTGCGCGCGTTAGAATAATTCTTAATCATACACGCCAGCTCTTACCCATGTTGATTTGCAGCCTCGCTCCTCCGATGCGGCACCGAGCCAGTACTTCCTGGTAGGTTAAATAGGCGCTGTTCGCGCCGTGGTGCTGACCATGTGACACGCATGATGCAACCAGAGTTTTACGCCTTTCTTTTGTGTTATTTTGAACATGATTATGTAATTAACGGGCTCTTGCTTCGTAGATGCCACACATGTTTGTTATACATTTATTTTGGGTTTTCATTATCGGTGTATTTTGCTCAGTGGGAGGGGCAATTGAGTAATAAAGGGAGCCGCTTTTGGCCTGGGAGTCAGTGGGGCCCCGGTTACAGTGCAGGTAACAGGGGTGCTGAGGGAGCGAAAGAGAGTGGATAGGTAAAGTTAAAGCTGAACTTTACGTTGGAACCTTGTAACGCTGGATATATGTATTTTTGGACACTGCTCTTTTTCACTGTAAATATTTGCACCAAAAGAGTCCTGCCACATTTGGTGTCAGAAGGTTCATGGCTAGTGAGGAACTCTTCAGAGTCAGATTTACCAATGCGAATGAACCCAAAAGAGCGCCTTAAACATAATTCCATTGACAACAGACAATGAGTTGTGCTTTATATCTCATTTCAGCATTCTTCACACAAACATATTTGATTTAAGGTCAAATTAATTCCAATTGAGCCACATTCCAGCCTATTTCGAGCCAAAATAAATCAAAGTTTATGGTCTTACCTTTACATTTTGATACGCCGGATTATAAATAAGAAATAAACGAGTTCAAGAACGAAGAAGACAGCGCAGCAGTCCCTGGGCTCAGGAGCGCCCTCTGCCATGAGGCAGATGTATTGTTTGCCTCACCGAGTGAACTTTTACTGCTGTTTTTTATACTGAATCTGCAAAAACACATTTCAGAAATACATTTCATACATGATCCAGAATATGGAAGTGCAGAGCACATCGTCAGGGTGTTTTATTTGTTATAAACAGAGGGACATCGCATACAGCACAGTTTGTGAGGCATTATACTGTGCACCGAGCAGCAGAGCGTGGTGCTGCCTCACGGGGGCGCCCCTCCTCCCTGTGTTTGAACGGGAGTTACGGACATGTGACAATTCTGATATTCTCAATTGAAAAAAATATGGTTCCATGTGGGATTCAAAGGGAAAGGGGGTTTATAATACATTCCAGGGGACAAATATTAAAATGTATTATAGTTTATAATGCAGATTTTTTTTCCCCCAAGATTGAACGGTGAGGCTCCGCCTCCCTGAATGCACGTCACTGGCGTTTTGGAATTGTCCTGTTGTTCACAAGAATTGGACTGAGATCAATAAAGCCTTACAGACAATTTATGACATCACTATCCCAATGGACTTCAGAACTATGTATTTGGGCCTCAGGACTCCTGCCATGCACTATTCCAACACCGCAACGGTGCAATGACGCACAGCTCCAACAGTGCTTGTTATCGTGTAAGTTGTAAAAAAATATCCACAAGAATCCCATCCAGCGACTGTCCACACGTGTTGTTGAGTAGATGCAGCAGATCTGGATGTGTCACTACAAGGGGGAAGCAACACTAAACCAGCTCTAAAACGCAAAGCCGGGGGAGGAGGATCTGCAGTCCTAAATTATTTTATAAGGCATAAAATATCATAATAATTCAGAATATGTTAGAATAATATAAGAAGCTTAAAAGAGGTTAAACTACTATGCCCTTTTGGCATAGTAGTTTTTCAAACGTGGCAAGGCAAGCCAAGTTTATTTGTAGAGCACAATTCATACACAAGGCAATTCAAAGTGCTTCACACAACAGGAAAAAATGCATTAAAATCACAAAGACATGACAGAAATCACAAAATCTTAGTTCAAGACATAAAAGAGAAGAGTGCAAAGAAAAGCATTTCAGTCATATGCACAGCCAAACAAAACAGTTTTTAGTTTAGATTTGAACATTGCCAGAGTAGAGCCTGTCTCACATCCTCAGGAAGACTGTTCCAGATTTTAGCTGCATAAAACTGAAACGCAGATTCCCCATGTTTAGTCCTGACTCTGGGCACCAGCAGGAGGCCGGTCCCTGAGGTCCTCAGAGTCCGAGATGGTTCATATGGCACTAACATGTCCGAGATGTACTTTGGTGCTAGGCCATGGAGAGACTTGTATACAAGCAGAGCTGCTTTGAAGTCTATTCTCTGAGCCACAGGGGGGCAGTGCAGAGACCTGAGCACAGGACTAATGTGATGGTACTTCCTGGTTCTGGTCAGGACCCGAGCAGCAGCGTTCTGGATGTACTGCAGCTGTTTTACAGCTCGTTTGGAGAGGCCAGTGAGCAGGCCGTTACAGTAGTCTAATCTACTAGAGACAAACGCATGGATAAGTCTCTCCAGGTCTGGTTTAGACACTAGACTTCTGATTTTTGCTATGTTTTTTTAAATGGTAAAAAGCTGCTGATGTTATTGATTTGACGTGGCTGTTAAAATTCAAATCTGAGTCCATTATTACCCCCAGATTTCTAACTTGATGTGTAGGTTTTAGAGCGAGACTCTGGAGGTGACTGTTAACACTTTCTCTTTGTTTCTGTGGGCCAAAGACGATGATTTCAGTCTTGTCTGAGTTCAGCTGGAGAAAGTTGTTTTGCATCCA
>BJKM01000326.1:132500-158099 GCA_015082035.1 Chaenogobius annularis
GCCCTGCCTAGAGTGCAGACGTGTTTTTCTCTCTGCTCCCACTTTGCCTGCTACTTCGCCTTGTCTCGTCAACTTTTTTCTCTCTACTCACATTTCGCGTGCTAAACTGTTGATCTTTGGGAGAATGAATCTGATTGATTGGTCTCTGACTGCGTTGGATAAAGTTTTTTCCTCGAGAAAAGCTGTTCCGGGAGAAGCCACCTGTCCTGACGGTACGGACGCAGCGAGGCGGGACTCTTGGAACAACTTGCAGGGTCTATGTATCGAGCCTGCTCGTGGAAGACGTAGAAGACCTATTCGTATTTAATTTTATGATAGCGGGATTCCTTCTAATTGGGCATGGAGTCGCCTTGGTCTATCGGAAAATTGGGAAGACAGGAAAATTCACCCAGATACTGTCTGACAACAAGAATAAGGAGTTTGTGGAACTGAGTGCAAAGATGAAAAGACTCGAACAGAGACTCAAGTACAGTATGGCACAGCTCGTAGAACTGAACCGTAACATCTTAGTTCGGACTACAGATGTGCAGAAGATGGTGGGACGAGATCAAGACTAGTAAACTTTTTGCTGAAAGATGGAGTAACTCAATGAAACAAACGGACTGCTACACGGAGGACCAGAAACGATTGGACTATTTGATCTGGCAAATTATTGACCAACCAAATGTATCAAAGTATTTTTACCTCGTCCTATCCCCAATCTCCCTGCTCCCTGCCCCTTATCTCTCTCTCTCCAGGCCTTGAGCTGGATAGCCAGTCACACCGACCCACACATACAAACAACATTTTTTTGGCCTTCACTCCACCGTCTGCACTTCCCCTATCTATTTCTTCTCTTGTTTGTGACCCTCCCCCATATCCACTGAAAAATTCCACCACGTGACCACGTGTAATGTATTCATAATATGTGTTGTATATTGTGTATTATTGTTATGCTTATGGCTGAAACTGTATTTCATTTTCCTAGAGTTCAAGTTCCCCAGCAGGCGCCGTCATTTGGCTGCCCGGTGGCTGATGCTCTTTTGCATGTCTCTCATGTTGCATCTGTTCCCAAATCACGTTCCTATGTTGTGAATTTTGTTCACCGACAATGGCAATAAAATATCCTGATTCCAGATTCCTGATTCCTGAATTGAGTTGGTTTTCCCTCCTCTCTCTGACTGACTCCTGCGGGGCTGGGTTTTGGCGCCATTGTTCAACAGCACACATGCTGAATCAAGAGCTGATCAGAGAAAAAGATCCGGAATAATGCAGCCATTGTTTAGCATTAACATTAGGCCACATAGTTACAAAGGTAATATTGCTCACAAGATGAGTCATTTATTGTACATATTTTTATGAGAATAAAAATATGTACAATAAATGTTCATCTTGTGGAAGTCTATAATCAGATGAATGTTTACTAAACCACAATCATTTTAGCTTTTGTCTTAAGAGAGAAAATGGCTCTGTGAGTTCATTGTAGAAAAAAGATTCAGTTGTTTCATCTGGACTCTGTTCTAGAAAAAACTATACGTTTCGACTCTCATCCAAGAGTCATTCTCAATCAGTGAAACAAGTCTGAGAACTCTGGTTTATATCCTCCTCTGTGAAAGCCCTGCCCACAGGGCGGGACCTCCTGATAATGGCCCATTGAAACTTAACTGTGATGGGCCTATTGTTCTATTGTTCCCTGGCATTTGGCTGCCTCATCTTGAGTGCCTGTTTAGCATCCGAATGCCCAGGGCGTCTCCAGGGTTTCAGCAGACCATTATAAACAACTGGAAGGTTGAGGTGAATCTTAAACCTCCATTATGATTTAAGGAAGGATTCTCTTTTTTAACAAAGATGGCCTCCTTAACTCCTCTTTCAAACCATCTTTTCTCCTGCTCAGAATCTCCACCTCACTGTCTTCAATAGAGTGGTTTGTGGCTTTGAGATGAAGATGCTCTGCGCTCTGGGGTCCTGAACTCGAGGGTCTTCTGTGCTGATAAAGCCTCTTGTGCAGTGGCTGCTTAGTCTCCCCTATGTGGCGCTCTTTACAACTTTCTTCACTCATTGGATAGAATACACTACATTGCTCTGTTTTTGTGTAGGCATCTTGTCCTTAGGGTGAACCAGTTTTTGTCTTAACGTGTTCCTGGTTTGAAATAAACAGGGACTTCGTGTTGTCTAAAAATTCTTTGCGGTTTTTCTGACAGTCCCGAGACATAAGGGATAGAGACACCCTTTCTTCTTGGTTCTGTTTCCCTTTTGTCCCTTTTGTCCTGCTTTTTGGTTCTCTTCACTTTGTTCAGAGCCCAACTCGGGTATCCACAGGCTGAGAGAGCATTCCGGACGTGTGTTTTCCTCTTTCCTCTTGCCCTCTGAGCTGGTGGGCACCGCTTGTGCTGTGTGTTGTAGTGTTCTGATCACCTCCAGGTGGCGCTGTAGTGGGTGGTTAGAGCCAAAGAGCAGGTCCTGATTCGTGTGTGTGGGTTTCCTATATACTTCTATCTGGAGCTTCCCGTCTTCTCCTCTGATAGTGGAACAGTCAAGAAAGGCCAAGCGGTTCTCCTTTGCATCTTCTCTTGTAAACCTGATATGCGGGTCCACTGCATTGATGTGCTCTGAGAAGGCTTCAGCTCTTGTTTCTTAATTGTCACAAAAGTGTCATCCACGTAACGGTACCAAAGACTTGGAGCAATGCCTGAAAAGGAGGTCAGTGCCTTCTTCTCAAAATGCTCCATGTACAAGTTGGCCACTATGGGAGAGACGGGCGAGCCCATGGCACAGTTGTGAATCTGCCTGTAAAAATGTCCCCGGAATTGAAAGTATGTGGTGTTAAGACAGATGTCTAGTAGTTTGCAGATGTGTTCAGGTGTCAGTTTGGTCCTTTCCTGTAGGTGGTGTCTCGTCCTCACCGCTGCTACTGCCTCAGAGGTCGGGATGCAGGTGAAGAGGGACACAACATCATAAGAAACCATCAGATCATCTGAGTCCAATTGGAGATGTTTCACTTTGTCCACAAAAGTGTGTGTTTTCCACATGATGTTCCGAGTATGAGTTCATTTTAATCCTAAATCAGTCATTCAATGGAAAGTTTATTTCAACTTTAAAAGAGTGAAGCCTCTGCTCTGTATGCAGAGACGTGATAAACCTCCAGGTGGGGGTTGTATGATGATACAACTTACCCGCATTCCTGTCACCATGGCAACGTTCGGAGGTCGTCTGCGGGTTCGCTACATTTGCTATAAAATAATTGATTTTTTAGGGCTTAATCAATTGACCAACTTCAAAAGGAAGATAGCGATAGTGTGATAGTGTCCACGCTGCTGTCTGTGCTTTGCTCCTCCACGGAACCAGCTGCGGAATTTGGCCTACATGGAACACCACCTCTGGACTTAGCATACAGTTTGTGCGTACCGTGCGCTCACGTTAACATTGATAAATCCTGAAGAGTGCCTTGTTTTGTCAGTTTAATAAAGGCCATTGTCGTGCCATGAGGGCCATTTTGTCAATAAATCCTTTAAGTTGTAGCGTTAGCCCGGATCTTTGATGCACTTGTGAATGTTTCAGGACAACTTACACAAACACACAAACTGCTCCTCTTTGAAAATAATATTATGCCTTCCGGTTATGGCGTCGGTCTAGAGACACGCACTCACTACTGCTGACATTTGCCTTAAAGATCTCAGTTTCACCCACATAACCCCAAGAAAAACACAAGACAAGTAATGCTTCAGGAGTTAAACAATCAAACCTGACAGACCATAGCCTCAGGGGAAAACAGATCATCTCACAAGCTAAGGAGACTAGCATGGCTAACAAGTCCAGCCCGGCTCCCGAAAGCCTGCTGCAAAGTTCGCCGTCCCCGGTTTGGACTCTCCAGGCCTGTTACCTATCGGAAGGAGAAGAGGACATAACTTTTACAGGTGGCCCTTATGTTGCATGAATGGCGTCATTGAGAGCTAAAATGAGAGCAGGGCATGCGTAGCCTGATTTGACAATCTTTAAACAAGACATAAAGGAGCTGAAGGCGGAAAGAGTAGACGGAGCATGCATCGTTGAGACTGAACAACATATTTCAAACAATATGGATGAGTTACTGGAGCTGCGGGCTGAGGTAGTGTCACTACGGACCAGTGATGCAAAATATACCAGCTAAATAAATGTTTATGTTCCCAAATCGACAGCACGGTACGCTACCGAGTTTAGCACCGGTGGACATTACAGTCTGGTTCCACTGACTTTAGTCTCATGGTGGGCTTAGCCGGCTTCGGCTCGACTCTCACGATCCCGAGCGGTACCAAGTTCCCAAAAAAGTCTCCTCCCCCACCTGTAGTAACCCTTATAAACACTCGGGTGTCTGCGTAGCCGCGGACCCGCCATTCATAAAAGGGATACAGGGCACAAAAGAGAACAGAAAAGCAGTCCATTATAGACATTTTTCCACACTTTCTGTGGCTATGCTCCAATGTTTCTTGAAGAACTGGTTCTCCTGAGTGGGTCTAGCTCCACTGTCTATCTGCAAATTGAGGCGCGTCCTCCTGTCCGTCCGAGGGAGTCGGATCTCTCCTTCACTGTGGAACTTCTACAGGTTTCTACTTTTTCCCAAAGAGGTTTGGTAGTTTCTCCTGCAGAAGGAGGGTCTAAGGACAGGGCTGCATTTTGCTTTTCGTGAAATGAAAATCATGGGAGCCAACTGTTGTAGACTCAACACCTCTCCTCCATCTGACTTGGGGGATCCCTGAGGTTCCGTATCAGGGCCGGCTGGACTCTGTCCAGACCTGTTTGCCATGTTAACATTGTTAGTTTGTGAAACGGGCTGTTTTCCATTGGAGCCGTGGACTGTCAGCTCTGTTTTTTTAGGTCCCGTAGTGTTACCAGTCTTGTGTTTTCCCTGTTTACTCATCTCTTGTTCATCTTTTCTGGGATTTCTTTTCTGGGATTTCGTGTGTCAAACTGTGATTTTAACTTTACTTCTGTAGCTGTGGAGTGAGTGCATGTGTCTAGCACGTCACCATAACAGGAAGTCTGGATGGGATTCTTGTGGATATATATATATATATTTTTTTACAATTTATACGTTTACACCATGGGTGTATTATATTAACTGGATAAGGCACGCCCCCTCTGTCCACAATCCAAATTGAGTAGTGGCCCCTACGCGGGACTGCAGCCTCCAAGCCCGACCATTTCAACAGTTCGGCCTGTAAAATTACCGAAAGTGCTAAATTCTTTTTGGTCTAAAAATAAAATAGAAGGAATGTCACTCTTCAGAACGTTAACTGTTTCAGTGAAGTGCTTTGAGTGTGTGTGTTGATGCTGTCACATCCAAACTTGTGCTCCGTTCATGCAAGCTCCAAGTTTCAGTGGAATCAATCAGCATTATAAAATAAGATAAATAAATCTGCCTCTGTCAAACTCACATAATGAAGCTTTCCGTTCTGATATGAAGTGAATAAAACCAATGTGCATTACTGGTGGTGAAAGTGGATCAACTTTGTTAATTTATGACTAACTATTTGTTTTGTCAATTTCTCTGTTTCTCTCTTACCCAAATGATGGAAACAGATGATGCAATATATTGAAGTTGCCATTTTCACCAGAAGATGCACATGGTCGTCTTCAACGGTGGTGTCAAACATGTGACTGTGCCGCCCTGGAAACAAAGTCTTATCTGCACTGTAATGAAGAACTTCTTTTCCAATGGCAGCAGACAGCCGTGTCCTTGTGGAAGTTTGCCTGAGGTTACATTCAAGATCCGCTGGAAACAACGCTCTGCTTCTGTGCAAACTGCAATGATTCCCTCTGATGGCTTCTGCAATCCTCCTCGATTCTTCAGGAGAAGAAATGAATGGACGGGGGTCTCCGATGTTATGGCGTCACCAAACATCTTTGGTGTACAAAGATGTTTTTCCTTGATTTTCTTTACAACAAACCCTGCGATGTAGTTGATGGCAGCAGACTGGGCTTCCAGAACAGGCTCCAGGTTGAACCTACGTGTGGTGTTAATTGACGCAGATGTCCCCCCTAAGATGTCTGTGTTGTCCAACATTAGACAGTTGCCTGTCTTCACCTGTTGCCTGACGAGAAGACGTTTGTAGGCTGCAGTGAACTGTGTGGTTGTGGGATTGTTGTTGAATCCACCACGTGCTCTGACAGAGGAGAAGAAAAGCTCTAGATGGTCTTGACTGAGCTTATAGGTCAGTAGATAATGACACTGGGCATCATCCTTTTCCACTAGGTCATGAAAGATGTTCTGTACACTTCTGACACTCGCTATGAGGCCAATAATGCATGTTCTTCTTCTTCCAGTGTGCACAGGATTCCCATTGTTGTCTCTGAGAGAAATAAGGGTCGACTCTGCTTTTTGAAGGATCGCTGCATTTCGTTCTTTGTTTGATGCTCATGGGTGCCTTGTACCCCTTTCCAAATGCTATTGAGAACATCAAAAGCAGCATCAATTGTTCTCAGGAAGTCTACTGTCTCCTCGCAGCCTCTGAACTGTGGTAAGTGCAGATGTTTGTTGCAGTATTCCAGAGCATCAGCTTCACCTTCATCTTCTGTCTCTACCACTTTATATGCGCCATTTTCAACTTGTTTCCTAGTCTCAGTCCCTCTTTTTCTTGGATCTTTTTCAGCTCTACAAGATAATTCCAATTGATCTTTCCCATTGAGGTTTGTAGTGTACCTCCGTCAGCAAGTGTATTACGGAGCAGCTTAATCACGTGGAAGACATCTAAAACTACATGGACAGAAGAGTTATCATCAGGATGAGGAACGGAGGGAACCATTGAGTGTATGTCCAAGTTGGCTCCAAGTGTCTTGAGCATGGATAATTGGTATGACGGGCCATCACAAGTTAATGAAATGATTCTTACTCCAATGCTGTGTAGGCGATGAAGGCATTCCGTCACTAAGTTTGCACGTTCTTCCCCCTTTAGTGAATCTATGAAGAAATATGCCACTGGGAGCTTCCAGGAGTCATCAATGGCAACTACCATTACCACCGA
The DNA here is from genome assembly GCA_015082035.1 of Chaenogobius annularis. Classification (NCBI taxonomy): domain Eukaryota; kingdom Metazoa; phylum Chordata; class Actinopteri; order Gobiiformes; family Gobiidae; genus Chaenogobius; species Chaenogobius annularis. The sequence continues at coordinate 139,478 of BJKM01000326.1, forward strand.
AGCATCTCTAGCCGCAGGGAGACTGTCGTCTACGATGCCACATCCAAGGTCCACATATGCGTGAAATCTCCCAGCGCTGTGTTCAATATGTTTTCGAATCGCCATTTCATCAACCACAAATGGTCTCCTTACCTACCTTCTGTCTTTTCTGTTCATGCGCCTGTAGAGCAATGAAAGAAGCCTTTGTGAAGCCTGGATTGGATGACACTTCACGGTACCAGTTCCTGATGGTCTGGATTTTTTTTTTGTATACAGGGAAAACCCAATGAGAAAATGTCTTTTTTTCATGGGTTCCTGTTAAAACACAACACAAAATAGACAACATACACAGGATAGTAAAAACATTCAAGAAAATTAACCAATACATAAAAATACATTTATACACACAATATGAGATAAAATTATATAAAACACATTTATGCATACAATATGAGATTGTATAAATTGTATAAAACAAGTGCATCAGCACTGCGGGTGGTCCTTGACAAGTGCTTTAAAATCATTAAAAGGTCATAAAATGATTTAATTTAAAAACCCTGTGTTTTGTTCCACAGGAGGGAGCAAAGTGTCTGAAAGCCTTTTTTCCTGTCTCTGTGTTAAAACGATGGGATTGTAAAACAAAAATGTCCTGAGAACTCAAACTGTGAATACCTGATCTGATGTGCAATAAACTTGATCAATAATCAGGCAAAATGACAACTAGAGCTTTAGACACAAACAAAAGGCAGAGCTGTTCTCTTCACATCCAATGAGTGTCATTCTACTTTAGAGTATAATTCACAGTGGTTGAGTTCTGTCTCCTCCTCCTGTAATGAACCTTAGAGCTGAACCTTAGAGCTGAACTTAGAGCTGAGCCTTAGAGCTGAGCCTTAGAGCTGAACCTTAGAGCTGAATGAAAAACCGAGTTCAGAGGTTTTAACACTGTTGCTGTAGAATGCATATATATTAATGTCCCAGAATCTAGAACTGAGAGAAATGAAGTCTGGATGAACTGTTTTCTACAATTCAGAGGAAAACATTCTTTATTTCTAAAGAAGAATGACAATCTGGCTTTAAGATGATTTGTCAGCTCTTGTACGTGTTTGTTGAAGGAGAGTTTCTCATCGAGCCAGATGCCCAAGTATTTGTAATGGGGTACTTGTTCAATCATATTACCATCAAGCGTGAGAATAGTTATATATTTTGGGTCACTAGAGTGTCTTTTGGAGAACAGCATACATTTTGTTTCATTAGAATTCATGAATCATTTTAAATGAACACAGTTGTGTTGGATGGAGTGAAAATCCTCTTGAATATTTTGAAACCACTTGAGCACAAGAAGGTGCCTTAGCATATAGAATTGCATCATCTGCATATAAGTGGATGCTACTGTGTTTTAGATTATGCCCAATTGAGTTTATATAAATTGTAAATAACAGTGGTCCAAGGACAGAGCCTTGAGGAACACCTTTAAGATAAGAAAATTCAGATTGAAAGCCATCAGCAGAAACAGCTTGAGCTCTATTTGTGAGGTCATCGACAAACCATTTTTTAGAATGTGTATCAAACCCAACAGCATCCAGACGCTCCAAGAGAATACAAAGATCTGAATCAAAGGCCTTTGAAGAATCAGCAGCACATTCCTCATGGCTTTCCAATGCAACAGCAATAACATGTAGAACTTTGGTAGCAGCTGTGATAGTTCTAAGTCCTGGTCTAAATCCAGACTGGTAGCTGTTTCAAATGGAATATTTGGTTAAGAACGCACGGACCTGGTTACTTATGAGCCTCTCTAAGAGTTTTGCGAGGCAGGATAGTTTTGAGATTGGACGGAAATGATTCAAATCATTATTTTTTTTTGAGGTAACGCCAAGTCAAAACATTCACGCAAAACGTAAAACATCGGTTGTGGGTTGTGGCTCATCATGTGTGTCACTGCAGTCTGAGGAAGCCTCCAATAGTCCCTCTAACTCAGGATCTGCAGTGAGTGAGTATGTGTGGTCCTTACCTTGGATGAGTGCACTTACCTTCAGAGTTGTAGTGAAACATTGTAGGAATATCTGTTGATGACAGTCGCTTTTTCCCACCTTTGACAATGAAACACTTCTCTTCAAAATGTAGAGCACACAGCCTGGAGTTTTTGGTGGGAACCCACCTTCCACGCTTGATGTTGTCCACCCATCGTGCCAGTCTATCTTTGTCACCCGGAGGAAAACTGAAACATATTACACATAATAAGGTTAATTGGGTAGAAATTCATATTCCTGCAGTATTTTATTATACATGTTTTAAATAAATGTGTCATCTTGTTTATTCAGTTTAATGAGTACAGTTAAATCTTTATTTGAATAATGCACTATCATAAATCATTGTTATAATTAACTCCTTTGTTCATGGTAAATACTAAATGAAATGAAAATATTTTTTTGAAAAGGCCAAAATCCCATCAGCATTTGTCTCAGAGGGCTGATTACATTAAAAAGAAATAAAAGTACTGTACTGTATGTTTATGTATCTGTGCTTTACTTAATTAAATTGTATTGTTAATAGCTTTTCCTTTGACATCACTACATCTGAGAGCATGTGTATGTGCACGTGCATGTGCATGTGCATGTGTATGTGCATGTTATGTGTATGTGCATGTGCATGTGCATGTGCATGTGTATGTGCATGCGCATGCGCATGAGCATGCGCATGAGCATGTGCATGTTCAATGTTCAAATCTAAACTAAAAACTGTTTTGTTTGGCTGTGCATATGACTGAAATGCTTTTATTTGCACTCTTCTCTTTTATGTCTTGATCTAAGATTGTGATTTCTGCCATGTCTTTGTGATTTTAATGCATTTTTTTTCCTGTTGTGTGAAGCACTTTGAATTGCCTTGTGTACGAATTGTGCTCTACAAATAAACTTGCCTTGCCTTGCCATGAGCATGCGCATGTGCATGAGCATGAGCATGTGTATGTGTATGTGCATGAGCATGTGCATGAGCATGTGCATGAGCATGTGCATGTGCATGTTTATAGAGATATTTGCTATGTTTTTTGAATTTCAACTACTGCATTTGAAGACACAAACGTGAGCAGTAAATTATGATAATCAGGACTATCCATCTAGATCACAATTCGAGTCTTTACCTTTCTAAATCTGTGTGAATTACATTTGCTTTTGTACTCTAAATGTTGATATTTAGAGGTGTACTTTAATACTCTTCCTTCAGTAGATTTTCAGTAGTGTACAATACTTTTTACAGTTTACTTGAATAGTTTGTGCACTTGTGAGCAAAATGAATAGTCAGGTGATTTATATATGTATAAAATGTTTTATCTTAATAATTAATCATGTGTCGCTGTCTGTAATCATCAAAAAGTATAATTTGCAATGCAATAAAGCCTTGAGCACCATGCGTTGTCTTGTTTAAAATGCCGGACTATGCTGTCAGATGTAAATACTTTAATAGTTACAGATAGAAACCAATTGATTTCCCTCCTCGTCGCTCCGTTCGGCTGAAACACTTGATTGCAGAACACAAAGGCATCCTTACAAAAATCCGTGCGTGAACAATCCGAGCAGGCCAGAGGATAAAAGGTTGAGCGGGAAGATTTAAAATTTTGAAGTTTTGTGATTGGCCCAGAAGATAGTGCGTTTACTGCTTACCTAACGGTCTGCGTCGTGCATGCGGCGTGGTGCAGCTGCCGCATCCTTTAAAAGGTAATGCATTCTTAAATTAGATTTTTCATTCAACCTAATGGCATTGTGCATTTCGTTCCAGCTTAAACTTTGAGGAAGAATGTCTTCAAGACGTGTGCCCCACGACCGAGAATATTCTGAAGGTTTGTAGCTTGCACTAATAAGTATTTGCACAGAAACCTTCTTATTTTAATGTCTGATTGTTTTGTTTTAGAGCCCACAGTATGGATTATGGGTGACAGTTATGTCCGGCGAGGCCGCGACTGGGCACTGCAGACCATCGGGCCTGACCTGGGGCTGTTCGCGCACATACAGTGGTTCGGCAGGGGAGGCCTGGGTTGGAGTGCTCTGCTCCCCTGGTTCCGTCGGGCAGTCCAAGAGAAATCCGCCCCGGCTGTCCTGCTCATCTGCTGTGGCAGCAACGACCTCGGGAGGGTGAAGAGTGTGGAGCTAGTCGCAGCGATGAAGCAGGACCTGTTGGACCTCCATGACCGTGGTCTTCTCGGCTCTGACGGACCGACTGTGGAGGGGCCGCCAAGCCGAGGCGGATTAATAAAGCCAAGAAGTTTGTGAACAGTGTAATGGGAGATTTTGTGACTGGTCTTGGGGGTTGTATGGTAAGTCATCCTGCCTTTACGTTTGACTGCCCTGGTCTATTTGTAAAAGATGGAGTTCATGTCTCTAATTTGGGAAATTAAATTTGTTTTAATGATTTGGCCACAACACTTAAAAAACTTTTGTCAGCGGCTCTAAATTAAATACAAATATGCCAGGGATAGTTTCTTTGTGGCAGGATCACTGTGTGTCTGTCTGTCTGTGTCTGTGTGTGTGTGTGTGTGTGTGTTTTTATTATATTGTTGTTATCTTATCTTAAATCAGTTTTATGTATTTTATGTGTTATGTGATCAAAAATAAATTGAAATCTGTTCATTTTAAATATGCAGTTTGTTTTGTCGTGTATTGTACCTTTCACACTCACTCAACTTAAATACTGACACGGAATGACAATAAACAGTACAAAGAAGACGCCTCATTGAATAAGGGAGTATCCTGCATTAGAGCTTTAAAACTCAACTTAAACTATGGCTACAATCAAACCAGTCAGTCAGAGCCATTGATTTACTATTTAACATTTCCTTGTATTATATAAATGTTCTATTTGTATGCAGTATTGTTTTATCTGTCTAAAGGACTGCAGACCAAATTAGAGTTGTAGCTATAATCAGACATATTTATTATTCCTATTAAATAAATTAGAAAATGTGTATTGCATTTATTAAAGATCGACATGATACAAAAAGACAATAACACACGAGAAAATGTAATACAATTAAATATTGCATAACTTCATTATGTAACAGAGGTTTTCTATTTCTTCTGGTTTGATATAAATCGCACTTCAAACAGTGGCAGGAAATCAGTGCATTTAGGCTAAATTATATAGCGAACATGAATAAATTAAACGTTAATAACAAACAAACAAACAAACACAAAAGTGATCTGGGTGACGATATTAGAACCTCTAAATGGGCAAATGTAATTTGTTGTCAATTAAATCGGACTTTTCAACTTAACATTTGTTATAATTCTCTTAAATAGCAGAGCTTTCGTAAACCTTCAGGGCAACAGACTCCAAAAGTCTCGCTAAAAGTCCGCGCTAACTGTGCTCAGTCTTTCACGCGTTCTGCTGTCGCCGTGCTCGTTCCCGACGCAAAAGCGACATGGCGATGTCGTCACTAAGGGGGAGGCACTAGACTCCATATTCAGGAAGTAACGCGAAATACGGAACTTTTTTGACGACATGCGCCAATGAGCCAATGAGCACACGCCATTGGCTTGAATTGGGCGCCATTTTTGTATTCCGGGGGCTTGGTTTACACGCACTGTTGGAGCTGTGTGTTACGGAGCTGTCACATTGTTGGCCTAGAAATAGCGCACCTAGAACCGCATGAGCTGGAACCAAACAGAACTACACCACTTTGGAAGCTAGACTTCTCAGGGTAGCTTTGGTTTGCTTTAACTTGTAGAGTTCACTTTCAGACAGTCCCAATCCACTCCAAAGCGAACCAGTAAAAACTTAGCTTTCTTAAATTTAAAAAAGTCAATCCATTTGCAATTTACAGAAGTACAATTTCTTCCACTGACACATTTGTCTGAGTGTAACAATGAGAGAGCAGATTGTATTGAGGTCATGTCTGCAGCAGACACTACGGACCCACAGCTCTTCTACATTGTGCTGATTGTGTCGTTCAGAAGAGGATTATCCCAGGCATTTGGCTCAAGCTGTGAGCCTCTGTGCCTCCTCTTTGTCCAGGTAATACTCCAGGAAACATTGGATACGACTTACACACGATTACATTACAATCACTTAAGAGGCAACCAAACAGGACTAATTCAAGCCCACGGCACACCTCCCAAAAGTCACTGGAAAATTATGCAGAAAAGAGAAAAAATATGATCAAATTAATTTGGATAGCCCCGAGGCACTGCTGGGTTAAGATGTATGGAGTGAGTTCTGTTCTTTATCAAAAAGGGAAGTGTCAAGTGGCCGATAGATTATATTGTACACATTTGGGCATGTGAAAGTGAAACCAAAAAGTCCGCTGGCTGAAATACGAGCAGCAGATCTTTTGTTAAGTGGGAATCTTAGAAATTTCCAATGAAATGCTCAATGTCCTCAGGCCAAGAGCGACAGACGGAGGGAGCACAGTGCTAACAGGAGGACAGTGTGTGAGCTGCAGTACAGTGTTCCACATCTGTGACATACTTCATCCTCGTTTTGTCATTTATATTACTGCTATTTTACCGATGAAAAGTGAAGGGGAGGTGGGTGACAATATTTCTTACTGTAGTAGAAAAAGATTAAGTTGTAGTCATCTGGACTCTGTTTTAGAAAAATGATACGTTTCGACTCTCATCCAAGAGTCATTCTCAATCTGTGAATCTAGTCTGAGAACTCAGGTTTATATCTTACTCTGTGTAAACCCTGCCCACAGGGCGGGACCCCCTGATAAAGGGAGTTACTGGTTTCACTTGAAACTAATAACAAACACTGAGATGGACCATTAACCTCCTATTGTACACTGACTTTCGCGCCCTTCTCACTACTTAGTGATTAGCATCCGAATGCCCCGGGCGTCTCCATGGTTTCAGCAGACCATTATAAACAACTAGAAGGTTGAATCTTAAACCTCCATTATGATTTAAGGAAGGATTCTCTTTTTTAACAAAGATGGCCTCCTTAACTCCTCTTTCAAACCATCTTTTCTCCTGCTCAGAATCTCCACCTCACTGTCTTCAATAGAGTGGTTTGTGGCTTTGAGATGAAGATGCACAGCGCTCTGGGGTCCTGAACTCGAGTGTCTTCTGTGCTGATAAAGCCTCTTGTGCAGTGGCTGTTTTGTCTCCCCTATGTGGCGCTCTTTACAACTTTCTTCACTGCATTGGATAGAATACACTACATTGCTCTGTTTTTGTGTCGGCATCTTGTCCTTAGGGTGAACCAGTTTTTGTCTTAACGTGTTGCCTGGTTTGAAATAAACAGGGACTTCGTGTTGTCTAAAAATTCGTTGCAGTTTTTCTGACAGTCCTGAGACATAAGGGATAGAGACACCCTTTCTTCTTGGTTCTGTTTCCCTTTTGTCCCTTTTGTCCTGCTTTTTGGTTCTCTTCACTTTGTTCAGAGCCCAAGTCGGGTATCCACAGGCTGAGAGAGCATTCCGGACGTGTGTTTCCTCTTTGCTCTTGCCCTCTGAGCTGGTGGGCTGTTGTAGTGTTCTGATCACCTCCAGGTGGCGCTGTAGTGGGTGGTTAGAGCCAAAGAGCAGGTACTGGTCAGTGTGTGTGGGTTTCCTATATACTTCTATCTGGAGCTTCCCGTCTTCTCCTCTGATAGTGGAACAGTCAAGAAAGGCCAAGCGGTTCTCCTTAGCATCTTCTCTTGTAACCCTGATATGCAGGTCCACTGCATTGATGTGCTCTGAGAAGGCTTCCAGCTCTTGTTTCTTAATTGTCACAAAAGTGTCATCCACGTAACGGTACCAAAGACTTGGAGCAATGCCTGAAAAGGAGGTCAGTGCCTTCTTCTCAAAATGCTCCATGTACAAGTTGGCCACTATGGGAGAGACGGGCGAGCCCATGGCACAGCCGTTGAAATCTGTCTGTAAAAATGTCCCCGGAATTGAAAGTATGTGGTGTTAAGACAGATGTCTAGTAGTTTGCAGATGTGTTTCAGGTGTCAGTTTGGTCCTTTCCTGTAGGTGGTGTCTCGGTCCTAACCGCTGCTACTGCCTCAGAGGTCGAGGATGCAGATGAAGAGGGACACAACATCATAAGAAAACCATCAGATCATCTGAGTCCAATTGGAGATGTTTCACTTTGTCCACAAAAGTGTGTGTGTTTTCCACATGATGTTCCGAGTTCCCCACCAATGGTGCCAAGATGGTTGTTAAATGCTTGTCCACATTGTATGTGATGGAATCTGTGCTGCACACAATGGGTCTGAGTGGAACATTCTCTTTGTGAATTTTGGGAAGGCCACATCGCGTTGGGTATTGAATACATATATAGCAGGCAATTTTATGTTCTCTCCCGGCAATTGAGGCACCATCAATTGTTTCCAATTGTCAGATATTGGGTGAATGGTTCCAAGTACAAAGCGACCAACGGGGGAAACAAGCACAGCCCTGTTCACCCATCTTTCCGTCAGTAAGTCAGTCCTAGGATTTTGCTTACCTGCTCTGGTAACAAACTGTTTTTTTTACCAAGTCTATAGAGGGATCCCTTTTAGCAGGGTTTAACATTATATAAATATTTTAAGAGGCAGGGTTTGTCCCTGTTTTTAACTCAAGCGAATTACATACATTTTACCTTTTGAAATACAAAGTTATAAACGTTTCTATGAGCTGGCTTTTCCTCAGAAGGTGTAGGGAAAACCAATTTCTAGGCAAAAAAGGCCCTCCCTCTAACAAACTGATTAAACAAACTGATTTAACATTTTCCTCTACAAACTAAAGTTGGAACACACTGGCCCACATTGGGCAAATACTCATATGTCTCCACTACAGTCCAGGTCCCTTTCATTGAAATAAAGAAATTAAAAGGGAGAGAATGCCAGTGCCTCTTCTGCTGAAGTGTCTGGGTACGCGGGGGCTACTGCCGGTGGGGAGCTAAAGTTAGCTAGCTTGGGTATAGCATTGCTAGCCTGGTTCTCGGTGGCGTTTTTCTTCTTGTTGTTCTTAGGCATGTTCTCGAAACAAGTGTCCAGTTTCTTCATGTCTGCTCCCACCTAAAAAAAAACAAAAAACTAGGCCTCCCCTGATAAATTCGTAATGGATTCAACCGCAGCACGACTGAGCTAAGCGGCCAACATCCCGGAAGTCACTTTCATGAGCTCCATATTTTTTAAGGCAACCATAACTAGCCGGTCAGTTTCGTGACGAGGGCCCTCTGACATCACTCAAACATTACAAACGATTTCTCAATAATAAATCAAACCTCATCCTGCAGCATCTGGACTCCCCGGGAACCTACGCCAGGATCCTGTTTGTGGACTTCAGCTCTGCATTCAACACCATCCTCCCTGCTCTGCTCCAGGACAAGCTCTCCCAGCTCAACGTTGCCCAGGACTCCACCTGCAGGGGAGCACTGGTCTTCCTGACTGGCAGCTTGCCAGTGCAAATGATGTTGCAGTTTTACACGGCCATCATTGAGTCCATCCTCACTCTCCACACCTGTACATGGCCACCGTGAAATGAGTACACTGGAGCCACAGCCAGGGACAAAGAGAGACTACAGCGCCCTCTGCTGGAGCCACAGCCAGGGACAAACAGAGACTACAGCGCCCTCTGCTGGAGCCACAGCCAGGGACAAACAGAGACTACAGCGCCCTCTGCTGGAGCCACAGCCAGGGACAAACAGAGACTACAGCGCCCTCTGCTGGAGCCACAGCCAGGGACAAACAGAGACTACAGCGCCCTCTGCTGAGAAGGCGATCGGCTGCAGACTTCCATCTCTGCAGGACCTGTACGTCTCCAGGGCTCTGGGACGAGCAGGTTGGATCACAGCTGACCCCTCTCACCCTGGACATGGTCTATTTTAACCACTCCCCTCAGGCAGGAGGCCACTCCCCTCAGGTAGGAGGCTATGGTCCATCCGGGCCAGAACCTACCGCCAGAAGAATAGTTTCTTTCCCTCTGCCGTTGGACTCATGAACACTTACAAACACCTTTCACATTAACTACAATTTAATCAATCACTCACTGCTTCAGTCACTTTCTGCACTACAACTGTAATTTCTTGTGTACATAGTAAGTCTATTTTTATTTTATACTATAGTAAATTTAAATTGTTTCTTAATGCATGCCCTTTTTATTTCATATATGTTGTTTTTATTATTAATAAGTGTTTTATGTTGAACCTTAACACCAAAACAAGTTCCTATGTTTGTGAATTTTGTTCATTGACAATGGCAATAAACCTTTCATTTTAATATTTTTTTAATTTATTTTACAGACACACAAAACACAACAGCTGAGGACACATCTTAAGAGCAAAGGAAAGTAGCAATAGTACAAGTAATGAGAAATAATAATAATGGCATCATATGGTTAAACATAAATAAAGTTACGAGGTACCAAGTCCAGCATAGAGATCCCATCTCGCCCAGAGTTGTTCAGAGTTGTCAGTTTTCAGGTCAAGACTGAAAGTAATTTTTTCCACGTGTTTAATGTCTTTCACAATGTCTGCCCAGTCCTTGATCGTCGGGGGGGTTTGTGTCATCCATTTTCTTGTGATGTTTTTTTTCCTGTTGCCAAAGTGATATTCCAAAGATATTCATCTTTTGTGTCCATGGCAGGGGTTTTGACGCCCAAATACATAGTTCTGAAATCTATTGGGATGGTAACGTCAAGTTCATTTCAATTCAATTCAATTTATTTTTGTAACGCCCAAAATCACAACAGTAGTTGCCTCGAGGGGCTACAGTGGAAAACAAAATAAACAATGTTCATAAGGACTTGGTAATGTCCCAACGTCCTGTGTCCTTAGACAGATGTCCCAAGCCCCCCTGTCCTTAGACCCTCCTTCTCGGCCAGGAAAAACTACCAAACCTCTTTGGGAAAAAGTAGAAACCTGTAGGAGTTCCACAGTGAAGGAGAGATCCGACTCCCTCGGACGGACAGGAGGACGCGCCTCAATTTGCAGCTACACGGTGGAGCTGGACCCTCTCAGGAGGAGAACCAATTCTTCGAGGCTGATGAAGAACCATTCATATGGAGGAGAGACCGTTTTCTCCAGGCAGATGAGCAGCATCTGGATCCACAGGTCCTCGATGTGCCTGCTCCACTCCCGTCGGGAAGTGGGAGAAGACGAAGGAAAAGCGATGAACAAATTGCCAGTGAAATTAAATATTAAATATTGTTTGATAGAAAAGTAGTAAGAAGCAGAGGATAGTGCTCAAGCTGCCATACTTCCCCCAGTATAGTTGCTCCTAGGGCAGCAGAGCTGGGAACTGTAGGTTTTTATTTCTGTTCCTAACTGGGCCTGACCATAAGCCATTTCAAAGAGGAACGTTTTAAGCCTGGTCTTAAATGAAGAGACTGTGTCGGCCTCTTTTAACATGGACAGGAGCTGATTCCACAACACAGGAGCTTGGTAGCTAAAACGCTCTCTCTACTGTGCTTTTAGAGACTCTAGGGACCACCAGAAGTCCAGCATTTTGAGAGCGAAGTGCTCTGTTTGGATGATAAGGTCCTATAGCCTCTTTGAGGTCGGATGGGGCCAGGTCATTTATGGCTTTGTAAGTCAAGAGGAGGATTTTGAATTTGATTCTAAACTTGACAGGAGCCAGTGAAGAGACTCGAGCACCGGCGTAATGTGCTCTCTTCTTTGAGTTTCCTGTTAGTAGTCTTGCTGCTGCATTTTGAACCAGTTGAAAGCTTTTTATCGAGCTTTTAGGACACGCTGCGAGCAGGAGTTACATTAGTCTAATCTAGATGTTACTAACGCATGGACAAGTTTTTCAGCATCGCTTTTAGGCAAGATTTTTCTGATTTTGGCTATATTACGCAGATGGAAATAGACTGTTTTACAGGCTTGATTTATGTGCCCTTTGAGTGAGAGCTCTTGGTCAAATAAGACTCCAAGGTTTCTTCCAGTGGAGCTGGAGGCTACACTGACGTTGTCCAGTGTGACTATCTGCTCAGATAAAGCGTCTCGTAGATGATTAGGGCCTAGTACGATGACCTGGGTTTTTTTCAGGGTTCAGAAGCAGATAATTAAGTGTCATCCAGGTTTTTATATCCTTCACACAAGCACCAAGTCTGTCTGCTTGATCGGTCTGATCAGGTTCCATTGATAAATACAGCTGTGTGTCATCTGCAGAGCAGTGGAAGTTAATGCTATGCTTTCTGATCATGTGACCTAGCGGCAGCATATAAAGAGGAAACAGAATTGGACCGAGAACTGAACCCTGTGGCACACCGTAGGTTACTTTAGAACAGGGGGAGGAGCTCTGGTTTACATGAACAAACTGGTACCTATCCGATAGGTAGGATTTAAACCAGCTGAGGGCGGGGCCTCTGAGACCTACATCACATTCTAACCTCTGCAGTAGAATGTTGTGGTCGATGGTGTCGAACGCTGCACTGAGGTCCAATAGAACCAGGATTGAGACCAGTCCATCGTCAGCAGCTAATAACAAATCATTTGTGACTTTCACTAGTGCAGTTTCAGTGTGTGGGGGGCTCTGGACCCTGACTGGAAAACTTCAAATAAGTTATTGTCCTGTAGGTGGCGACAAAGCTGTTTAACTACAACTCTTTCAAGGATTTTAGAGGCAAAGAGAGGCTGAAGAGAGGCTGAAGCTCTCCAAACCTGCTGTGAGGAAATCTAAGAAGTGGACCAATGAGGCAGTGGAGGAGCTCAGTGCGTGTTTGGACATTACAGACTGGGAGGTCTTCAGAGCTGCCACAGATAGTTTGGATGAGGACACGGCCTTGCACCAAAGTACATCTCGGACATGTTAGTGCCATATGAACCATCTCGGACTCTGAGGACCTCAGGGACCGGCCTCCTGCTGGTGCCCAGAGTCAGGACTAAACATGGGGAATGTGCGTTTCAGTTTTATGCAGCTAAAATCTGGAACAGTCTTCCTGAGGATGTGAGACAGGTTCTACTCTGGCAATGTTCAAATCTAAACTAAAAACTCTTTTGTTTGGCTGTGCATATGACTGAAATGCTTTTATTTGCACTCTTCTCTTTTATGTCTTGAACTAAGATTGTGATTTCTGCCATGTCTTTGTGATTTTAATGCATTTTTTTTCCTGTTGTGTGAAGCACTTTGAATTGCCTTGTGTACGAATTGTGCTCTACAAATAAACTTGCCTTGCCTTGTGAGTAATGGGCACTTTGACACGGAATTATGAATTAACGTGAGACATTTTTCCAACAGAATTCCCTCCAGATAAGGGATTTTGTGGTTCTCCACTGCGATATACATATTTCCCTCCCCTCGTCTGTCAGAACAAAATTACTTTCTTTTTCCCATTTATTTTTAATACATTCAGTGGAGTAGCTGTCCATGTTAATAATGCACTGATATAGTTTAGATATTATTCCCCTTGTAAATTCTGATTTAATGAAAATTTCAGTCAGAGGGTTATAATGGTCATTACTTTGTTTAATTTCTTGGTTATAATAACTTTTTATTTGTAAAAAAACTCTAAGTCCTGTTTCTCCAAATCAAAGGATTCTTTTAACAAATCAAAGCTTTTCATACGATTATCTTTTATAATCTGGTAGAAGACTTTTATACCCTTTGTAATCCAGACCTTGAGTCTCGGGTCAGTTCTATTTGGTGCAAAACCTTGGTCATAAACCAACCAAATTTTCTTGGTTTAGTTTGTATGTTTTGATCAGCTCCTTCTATGTTGTAAGGACAGTTCTCACCCATGGATTCTTAACTTCCTCCAAATGACTCAACCGTTTGTCATCTGCCAGTAAGGCCTGCACAGGAACCCCCGGCACAACATTACTCTCAATGTTTTTCCATTTGGATTCATATTTGTATGTCTATAGCAAGGCTCTGATATGGGCTGAAATAAAGTAGCTTTTCAGACAAGGCTTACCCCAGCCTCCTTTTTCTTTTGATAATTATAGAGTTTTAAATCAGATTTGAGGTTTCTTGCCTTGCCACACAAATCTTGAGATTGTTTTATCCCACTCATCAAACAGCCGGTTGGGGATGGGAATCGTGAGTGTCTGAAATAGATAGAGAAATCCGGGCATTTTCAAGGCAAGGCAAGGCAAGTTTATTTGTAGAGCACAATTCGTACACAAGGCAATTCAAAGTGCTTCACACAACAGGAAAAAATGCATTAAAATCACAAAGACATGGCAGAAATCACAATCTTAGTTCAAGACATAAAAGAGAAGAGTGCAAAGAAAAGCATTTCAGTCATATGCACAGCCAAACAAAACAGTTTTTAGTTTAGATTTGAACATTGCCAGAAGTAGCGGCCTGTCTCACATCCTCAGGAAGACTGTTCCAGATTTTAGCTGCATAAAACTGAAATGCAGATTCCCCATGTTTAGTCCTGACTCTGGCACCAGCAGGAGGCCGGTCCCTGAGGTCCTCAGAGTCCGAGATGGTTCATATGGCACTAACATGTCCGAGATGTACTTTGGTGCTAGGCCATGGAGAGACTTGTATACAAGCAGAGCTGCTTTGAAGTCTATTCTCTGAGCCACAGGGAGCCAGTGCAGAGACCTGAGCACAGGACTAATGTGATCGTACTTCCTGGTTCTAGTCAGGACCCGAGCAGCGGCGTTCTGGATGTACTGCAGCTGTTTTACAGCTCGTTTGGAGAGGCCAGTGAGCAGGCCGTTACAGTAGTCTAATCTACTAGAGACAAACGCATGGATAAGTCTCTCCAGGTCTGGTTTAGACACTATACTTTTGATTTTGGCAATGTTTTTTAGATGGTAAAAAGCTGCTGATGTGATTGATCTGACGTGGCTGTTAAATTCAAATCTGAGTCCATTATTACCCCCAGATTTCTAACTTGATGTGTAGGTTTTAGAGCGAGACTCTGGAGGTGACAGTTAACAATTTCTCTTTGTTTCTGTGGGCCAAAGACGATGATTTCAGTCTTGTCTGAGTTCAGCTGGAGAAAGTTGTTTTGCATCCACACACTGATCTGTTGAATGCAGTGACAGAGTGAATCCACTGGTCCATATTCACCTGCCGTCAGTGAAACATAGATCTGAGTGTCGTCTGCATAATTGTGATAGGACACATTCTCGCTGCGTATCAACTGACCTAACGGCAGCATGTAGAGGTTGAACAGAAGGGGTCCCAGGATTGACCCTTGGGGCACCCCACAGGTCAGGGGCATTTTCATAGTTTCAATCCTTTGACTTAGACTTAAGTATGGGATAAGATTACATTTTTCAAGATCTTTCTTTATAGTGGGGAAAAGGGGAGCATAGTTTTTCTCTAAAATTGTTGACAATTCTTTATGGAGGACCACACCTAAATATTTGAGGGATTCCGTTTGCCATTTAAATAGGTAAATAAAAGGGACAGAGGAGGGCGCCAGTAAGAGAGAATTTCATTTTTTTTGTACGTTCAATGTACAGGCAATAAACCTTTCTAATTCTGAAATCTAAATTGAACTTGAATTATACTTTTTAATCCTGAGGCCGATCTGAGCGATTCACAAAAAGACGTTTGGTAGTTCAAAGTTTGTGTGTGAGGGGTATGGCTAAAGCTAGAGTAAACAGAAACAGTTTTGCCTCATTTCTTTGACTTCTCTGCAAAGCCTCTATGGTGGGTTTGAACCTCTCTTTATGTAATGCTCCTCATCTGCCTGGAGAAACGGTCTGCCTGGAGAAACGGTCTCTACTCCATATGAACGGTTCTTCATCATCCTCGAAGAATTGGTTCTCCTCCTGAGTGGGTCTTGCTCCACCGTGTATCTGCAAATTGAGGCGCGTTCGCCTGTCCGTCTGAGGGAGTCGGATCTCTCCTTCACTGTAGAACTCCTACAGGTTTCTACTTTTTCCCAAAGAGGTTTGGTAGTTTTTCCTGGCCGAGAAGGAGGGTTTAAGGACAGGGGGGCTTGGGACATCTGTCTAAGGACACAGGACGCTGGGACATTTCCAAGTCCCTATGAATACAGTTTATTTTGTTTTTATTCTGTTTTTCACTGTCGCCCCACGAGGCAACCGCTGCTGTGATTTTGGGCATTACAAAAATAGATTGAATTGAATTAATGCTTTGGGTTTGGATAATGTTAGATGCATTATGAAATATCATATTTTGTCTCTTGACAAAGCAGTGCTGTGCGTCGATAAACAGGAAACAGCTGTTGCTAACATGCTTTGCTAGCTTTGTTTTGCTAAGCATGTGGGCTTAACATATAAATTAGCATCAGTGGAAATGCAGTGCTTTATCACAAGATCAAATCATTATCATTTAGAAATTATTCTTTTCTCTTTCTATCTGATATTTGGCGTCTTGTTTTCACATGAGCCAGACAGCTTTGGGAGCTGGATGATTCACTTAAGAGTGGTAAAACAGTGGTAAAATTTATCACATTTATATATTTTCTAGCGTCAGACACAAGTCCGTTGGCGCCACAGGACCGAAACAGACAAAGCTGATGGCCCACGGCTCCGTTGGAAAATAGCCCGCATCACAAGCTATCGAGGCTAGCCGGCTGGGCCGGCAGATGGAAACTCACACAATTTCTTTACGTTGGAAGGGAGAGAGAACGTAATTGGTCATTGGCTCAAGATGTCTGAAGTGCAGCATGCCATGGAGTTTCTGAGGGCCAAGTTAGCTACCATAGCTCCGGCAGTGTCTGAGGCAGTGACCGCTAAATTGAAAGCAGATGGAATAATCGAAACACGCATTGAGGTCGAGCAGCGTTTTTCAGACAGTACAGACGATCTGCAGACAGTAAGGGCCGAGATGGAGGTGCTGCGGGCCAGGGTGATGACCCTGGAATCGGAGAACAACAACATGAGAATTAAATTCCTGGATTTGAAGTCCAGATCCCGTCGTCCTAACTTGAGGCTTGTGGGAAGGAGGAGCTCCGAGTAAACTCAGGAGTGGAAGTCCCTCCCATCACAATCGAAAGAGCACATCGCCTGGGCAAACCAAGACCAGCAGCTGATAAACCACGAGGCATGATTATGAGGTTTTCTCAACGACCGTGTGAAGGAACGCGTCCTGAAGGCTGCAAGGGTTAAAGGAGACCTCCAGTACAAAGGCAAGCGTGTCTTCTTTGCTCCAGATATTCCATACGAGGTTCGCCAACAACGGCAAAAGTTCCACCACATCTGTGAGGAGCTCAGGAAGAGAAAACTGAGACATGGATTCTCTTTCCCCGCGACTCTTCTGGTGACTTTTGAAGGTAAAATACACGTGCTCAGAACACCAGGAGAAGCAGAGGTGCTCCTCAGGAAGATGCAAAACACAGAGAAATGAACAGTACGGAGGATGGAGCCACCAGTGTGGGGCAGGTGAGATCTGGTTGTGGTCACATGGTGATACATTTCTGTTACTTTGAAGAGACTAATGATCAGATTTTTTTAGTTCTTAACATCAGACTTTATGCCCCCTGGTGGCTGTCTGTGTCAAATGTGAGAGATTGGGCTTGTGGAAAATTGGAAGTATAAGCAGAGTACAGCAGGGGGATGTGGTGATCATTTTTGTGGTGATCATTTTTGAACGGGTTCTGGGTTCATTGCCCATTTCTAGCATGAACCCTTTTGTTTTCTTTTTTACCTTTTCAGACTCTTGTGTGTGTTTGTTGTTTTCGACCAGAGAGATTAAAAATATTCAAAAGTTGTCAACAGTGAGATAAATACAACCAACCGTGTTACCAGTAGCATCCTTCAATGTGAATGGCATACTGAACCCAATCAAACAAAGACACATTTTGACAAAAATGAAAAGAGAAAGAACAGACATTATACATTTACAAGAGACACACTTGAATGACACTGAACATCAAAAACTAACGAATTTCTGTTCTAAAAAAAATCCTATTATTCATCATACAGAGGCAAACATAGAAGGGGAGTTGTAATATTGATCTCAAACCGAATAGTTTTTGAACAGAGTTTTGAATGTAAGGATAAAGAAGGGAGATATGTACTGGCTAAAGGAAATATTAATGGAAAGGTTTTCACTCTTTTAAATGTGTATGCTCCACCAGGGGGCGATATCACTTTCTATGCTGATGTCATGGACCTGATTGTGAACCACTCTGAGGGAACCCTAATTTGCGGCGGTGATTGGAATCTTCACATTCAGCCTAACTTAGCTGTGAAAGTTCAGTCTTTAGTTTCATAAAACCACAAAAAAAAAACCACAAACATGTGCCAAAGACCGGGTTTAGACCGGGTTTAGACCGGTTTAGGGTTTAGACCCGGTTTAGACCGGGTTTAGACCGGGTTTAGACCGGGTTTAGACCGGGTTTAGACCTGGTTTAGACCTGGTTTAGACCAGGTTTAGACCTGGTTTAGACCTGTTTTTTCACAATGGTGAAACCCGTTGTGAAGTTGCAAAGATCACGATCTGGAAAAAAGGCAACAGAACCATGCTCTCTGGACTTTATTAGAACTCACTGGTCAGGACAGAAAGGCAGAGGAAAACCAGGTCTAAAGTCCTCCTGAGCAAAGGATTTCGAAAAGACGTGTCGCTCAAGGGGAGGAACAATTAACTTAAGTTCCGTCTCTTAATGAAGACTATAAGATTGATTGACATATGGAGGGAATTGAACCCTAGGGCACGCCAGTATACCCATTTTTCAAATCCACATACACTCCATTCCAGAATAGACTACTTTTATATTCTCATTAAAGACGGATCTAAAATCATTGAAGCAGATATAGGCACAATAGACCTAAGTGATCATGCTCCTGTCTACATCTCTGTAGAA
>BJKM01000326.1:161011-191011 GCA_015082035.1 Chaenogobius annularis
GCTCGAGTCTCTTCACTGCTCCTGTCAAGTTTAGAATCAAATTCAAAATCCTCCTCCTGACTTACAAAGCCATAAATGACCTGGCCCCATCCGACCTCAAAGAGGCTATAGGACCTTACCATCCAAACAGAGCACTTTGCTCTAAAAATGCTGGACTTCTGGTGGTCCCAAGAGTCTCTAAAAGCACAGTAGGAGGTAGAGCGTTTAGCTCCCAAGCTCCTGTATTGTGGAATCAGCTCCTGTCCATGTTAAAGAGGCCGACACAGTCTCTTCATTTAAGACCAGACTTAAAACGTTTCTTCTTTGAAATGGCTTATGGTCAGGCCAGTTAGGAACAGAAATAAAAACCTATAGTTCCCAGCTATGCTGCCCTAGGAGCAACTATACTGGGGGAAGTATGGCAGCTTGAGCACTATCCTCTGTTTCCTACTACCTTTCTATCAAACAATATTTGATATTTAATTTCTCTTGCAATTTGCTCATCACTTTTCCTTCTTCTTCTCCCACTTCCCAGACGGGAGTGGAGTAGGCACATCTAGGACCTGTGGATCCAGACGCTCCTCATCTGCCTGGAGAAACGGTCTCTACTCCATATGAACGGTTCTTCATCGGCCTCGAAGAATTGGTTCTCCTCCTGAGTGGGTCTTGCTCCACCGTGGATCTGCAAATTGAGGCGCGTCCTCCTGTCCGTCCAAGGGAGTCGGAGCTCTCCTTCACTGTGGAACTCCTACAGGTTTCTACGTTTTTCCCAAAGAGGTTTGGTAGTTTTTCCTGGCCGAGAAGGAGGGTCTAAGGACAGGGGAGCTCAGGACATCTGTCTAAGGACACAGGACGTTGGGACATTTCCAAGTCCATATGAACATTGTTTATTTTGTAGATTTTGTAGCAACTACTGTTGTGATTTTGGGCGTTACAAAAATAAATTGAATTGAACTGAATTGAATTGAGAGGACAAATTATAGACATAGCCTCCGAAAAAAAGAAACAAAGGGAGAAAAATCTAAATGACATGCAAGAAAAAAAATTAATTGTTGGAGAAAAACCATGCCAAAAAGGGGTGTCCTAAAATGCTAAAAGAAATTCAAAAGATAAGAGGAGAAATTAATGATCTGACTTTGCAGGAAATAGTTAAGAAAATGCTCTTTACCAAACAAAGATATTATGAGAGTGGATCAAAATGTTCTAAAATTACTATCTTGGAAACTTAAAAAACACCAAGTTGAAAGAACAATTTTTTAAATACGAGACAGACAAAATGATGTAATCTTAACCAAACAATACCAAATTCAATCAGCATTTGAATCCTTTTATAAATCCTTTTTTCAAAAATTACAGACGATAAAGAAGATGATATAAACTCCTTTCAGGGCACCCTCAATTTACCTGTTGCCTGTCAGAAGAACTAATAAAAAATTAGGAACTGAAATAATAGTTTGGAAATACAAGGTGCAATCAAAAGAATAAAGAATAATAAATCTCCGGGGAGCGATGGGTTCACCTCAGAGTGGTATAAAGCTTTAAAAGACACACTTTCCTTTTGGCAACTTTTAACTGGGCACTTAAAAAAACTCAGACCCCTCAGAGTTGGAAAGAAGCCATCATATCCTTAATACCTAAAAAGGGGAAGGACCGACTGGAATGTGCCTCATACAGACTCATTTATATTCTCAATCTGGACTATTGTATATACACCTCAATTATGTCCAGAAGAATGGAACAAATACTCCCAAACTTAATCCATAATGATCAGACAGGATTCATTACCAAATGACAAACACAAGACAACATAAATGATCTTTACACATAATGAGCCAAATACAAAAACAACAAAACAAAGCTATAATAATAAGTCTGGACGCTGAAAAAGCTTTAGATTCTGTTATCTGGCCTTATTTATTTAAAGCGCTAAACAAACAGATGATCTAATCCTTTGGCTTAGAGAAACAGGCCTTTTATAGGTACTTACAAATAAGGAGTTATTATAATCAAGAAATCAAAAAGAATGATGACCATCATAGCCCTTTGATTGAAATATTTATTAAAGCATATAAATCTGAACTTTAGAGGGGATTAATATCTAAATTATACAAATGTATTAACAATCTGGGCACTCACTCTACTGATTACATTAAGGGAAAATGGGAAAGAGAGGGTCACTTTGTTCTGGCTGATGAAGAGTGGGAAAGTATATGTACATCTCAGTGGAGAACCACAAAATCACATGTTTAGGGGGAATTCTGTTGGAAAAGTGTGTCTCGCTTCTCTTCTAACCCCATGTCACAGTGCCCATTACTCACAGGGAAATGCAGACTGTTGGAGAGGCTGTGGCAGCAGGAGGCAAACCACCATTCCAATGGACTTCAAGGTTCCCCTGCTTAAGTCAGCACATGTCCAGGCCTGAAGTTTGCCAATGACCATCAGGATGATCCAGAGGGGTCATGGGAGAAAGTCATGAGGTCAGATGAGACCAAAATAGAACTTTTTGGTTTAAACTCCATTCGCCGTGATGGGATGAAGAAGAAGGATGAGGACCATCCCAAGAAAACCATCCCTACTGTGAAGCATGGGGGAGGAAACATCATGCTTTGGCGGTGGAAACATCATGCTTTGGGGGTCTTTTCTGCACAGGGGACAGGACGACTGCACTGTATTAAGGAGAGAATGAATGGGGCCATGGATTGTGAGATTTTGGGCAACAACCTCCTTCCCTCAGTCAGAGCATTGAAGCCAAGGAGTGGCTCTGTAAGGCAAGGCAAGGCAAGGCAAGTTTATTTGTAGAGCACAATTCGTACACAAGGCAATTCAAAGTGCTTCACACAACAGGAAAAAATGCATTAAAATCACAAAGACATGGCAGAAATCACAAAATAATAGTTCAAGACATAAAAGAGAAGAGTGCAAAGAAAAGCATTTTCAGTCATATGCACAGCCAAACAAAACAGTTTTTAGTTTAGATTTGAACATTGCTTGAGTAGAACCTGCCTCACATCCTCAGGAAGACTGTTCCAGATTTTAGCTGCATAAAACTGAAACGCACATTCCCCATGTTTAGTCCTGACTCTGGGCACCAGCAGGAGGCCGGTCCCTGAGGTCCTCAGAGTCCGAGATGGTTCATATGGCACTAACATGTCCGAGATGTACTTTGGTGCTAGGCCATGGAGAGACTTGTATACAAGCAGAGCTGCTTTGAAGTCTATTCTCTGAGCCACAGGGAGCCAGTGCAGAGACCTGAGCACAGGACTAATGTGATCGTACTTCCTGGTTCTAGTCAGGACCCGAGCAGCAGCGTTCTGGATGTACTGCAGCTGTTTTACAGCTCGTTTGGAGAGGCCAGTGAGCAGGCCGTTACAGTAGTCTAATCTACTAGAGACAAACGCATGGATAAGTCTCTCCAGGTCTGGTTTAGACACTATACTTTTGATTTTGGCAATGTTTTTTAGATGGTAAAAAGCTGCTGATGTTATTGATTTGACATGGCTGTTAAAATTCAAATCTGAGTCCATTATTACCCCCAGATTTCTAACTTGATGTGTAGGTTTTAGAGCGAGACTCTGGAGGTGACTGTTAACACTTTCTCTTTGTTTCTGTGGGCCAAAGACGATGATTTCATTTTTGTCTGAGTTCAGCTGGAGAAAGTTGTTTTGCATCCACACACTGATCTGTTGGATGCAGTGACAGAGTGAATCCACTGGTCCATATTCACCTGCCGTCAGTGAAACATAGATTTGAGTGTCATCTGCATAATTGTGATAGGACACATTCTCGCTGCATATCAACTGACCTAAGGGCAGCATGTAGAGGTTGAACTGAAGGGGTCCCAGGATTGACCCTTGGGGCACCCCACAGGTCAGGGGCATCTGGTCTGAGACACAGTTACCAATTTCGATAAAGAATTTCCTGTCTTCCAGATAGGACTTTAACCAGTTTAGGGCAGTGCCAGTGATGCCCACCCAGTCCTCTAGTCTCTGTAAAGAGGGTCCCATGATCGACAGTGTCAAAAGCAGCACTCAGATCTAACAGAATTAAGAATGTGGCTTTGCCCGCGTCAGTGTTCAGGTGGATGTCATTTGTCACTTTGACAACAGCAGTCTCAGTGCTGTGATGAGGTCTAAAACCTGACTGGAAAACATCAAATGAGTTGTTTATTAAGAGGAAATCAGTGAGCTGTTGGTAAACAACCTTTTCAAGGACTTTGCCCCAAAATGGCAGATTAGAGATGGGCGGTAATGACTCAGTACTGCGGCATCAAGACTGCTCTTCTTTAGGAGAGGCTTTATGACCGCAGTTTTCAAAGACATTGGGAATGTTCCAGATTGAAGCGACATGTTAACTATGTGAGTGAGTGGTGCTAACAAACTGTTCAGCACAGACTTTAGAAATGTGGAGGTCACACATGGAGGCAGCATGTAGATGAACTCAGGCTGGTGGTGATCTCCTGGACAGTTTTGTCAGTTACAGGTGCAAAGTGAGTCAGCTCTAAGTGTGTAGGTGGTTTTAGGGTTATTTTTTGCATTGTAGAATTGATAGCATTTTTAATGCCCTGAACTTTGTCAATAAAGAATAATGCAAACTCATTACACTTGGATGTGGAAATGAGTTCTAACGGCAGCTGAGCTGGAGGGTTTGTTAATCTGTTTACTGTGGCAAACAGGACACGCAGTGTTACTACAGCTTCCAATTATTTCAGAAAAATATCCTTCCCTAGTTCTACATAAAATGAGGTTGTACATGTACAACTTCTCTCTGTAAATCTCTTTCTGAACTTGGAGCTTCGACTTGCGCCATATTTCGTTCGGCCGGCGGCACTCCCTTTTCTGTGCCCTGACCGAATCATCATTTCTCCATGGCGCCTTCTGCTTATTTTTTAACAATTTTAGCCTTCATAGGGGCAATGGTGTGTCGAGAACATTCAAAACACTAGATGTAACAGAGTTCAACAAATCATTTACATTAGAACATGAGATATTTTCAAAGTTAATCATTTCCATAAACAGTTTTCCCGTGCTGTCATTTATGTGTCTCCTCCGGACAACTGCAGGACCAGCTGGAGGTTTGGGAAAAACAGACAGGTCAAAGAAGACACAGAAATGATCAGACAGAGCAACATCGACCACATTGACGTTTGAAATATTAATCCCTTTTGTAATTAGAAGATCTAGCGTGTGCCCTCTGCTGTGGGTGGGGCCACTCATGTGCTGAGTAAGACCGAAAGTTTCAAGGACAGCATAAAACTCTTTAGCGTTTCTGTCACAAATATTATCAACATGAACATTGAAATCACCTGTTATGACCAAACCATCAAAAGTCTGTGCATACGACTGAAAGCATCTCAGTAAAATCATCAATAAAACTTTTGCAGTGCTGAGGAGGCTTGTATAAAACAATGAAGAGAATGGATGGAGACTGTTTTAGCTCAATTTTAAAGGCTACATACTCAAATGTTGAAAAAACACCCAAAGGACAACCTGTGGGTAACTATTTCATCTCTAACAAAAGCACACACACCTCCTCCCTTTTTGTTTTCTCGTGTTTCAGATTCAAACATAAAGTTGGGTGGAGCAGATTCTATTAGAACTAAATTTCCTGTGTTTTGTCAAGCCATGTTTCAGTTAAAAACATACAATCAAGATTATAAGAAGAAATAAAATGATTAATTAAGAATGATTTGTTACATAAGGATCTGACATTTAGCACAGCAAGTTTCAGACTAGTTTCAGTGAGACTGTGTGTTTATCTTTTTACAGGGAATATGAATCAAATTTCTCAGATTGGGCAGTCTGACTCGCATTTTGTTTTCCCATCTGTGTGATGTTACTACAGAAATAGCACTAGGGGAGGCTGTTTTTACACAGGGCCCCGGGTTGGTTTGATTTTTAATATGACTATAAGTCCCGGCAACGCTGAGACCCAGTGCATCCTAGCTATGGGAGATACCAGGTGAAAGGCGGGTGGGTTTTGGTGGGGCGATTTTTGTCTGTGTAGCAACAGTCAGGGGAGAGTTCATCATCGTTGATATCAGAACTCTTGATCTTGCTATATTAGGCGTGAGTGGAGCCATCTTAATGCCTGATTTGATCAGATGTTCAAGATGGCTGGGGAGACCCCTGGGTGAGGGTGGAGATGGAAAGGAGAGTGAAGAATTTGTAGTGGGAGTAGATGTTGCAGGGGGAATCCAGGGCTGCTCTGAGGGCAGGGGCGATGGCGGGGGATACTGCTAGGGCCCGCCACAGATGGGTCCAAGGCCTTTGATGAGGACCGTGCGGTAAAGAACTGAAATGACTCCTGCGCTAGCCGTGGTGAAGATTGTTGTGGTGCTGCTGCAGATGAGTCCTTTGCTGGAGGTGGTGGAGGTGATCGTGGAGCAGCTGGAGTTGAATTCTTTGCTGGTGGTGGTGGAGCGGCTGGCTGCTAATAAATCCTTTGGTGGAGGCTGTGGTTGTGGTGCTGCTGATGTTGAAACATTGGCTCGGTCTCTGGTTGATGGAGCAGGAATTCTTCTCTCATTCCTCTCTTCTCTAACTATCTGCTCAGGACCCTGTCCAGGCCCAGTCCAATGCCTCAGAGCGTGGAGCAGGTTCTCTGTCAGCACCCTCACTCCACTCTACAGAGGTGTGGGCCATTTCTCTTAAACAGGTCCTCTCGTTTCCAGAATAGATAGAAGTTCTCAATGTAGTGCAATTCTCTTGTTGCACACTCTTTGGACAGCCATGTGTTCAGCTGAAGCAGCCGGCTAAACTTGTTTATCTTCCTGTCGATGTTTGGAAGAGGTCCACTTATGAATGTTTTTATTTCCATTTTATCAAGCACGCCCGAATAACTCCAAGAAGTCTCTTTTCAAAACTTCAGTCTCTTCGCGTCGTGTGTCCACTGCGCCCACGTGCACAATCAGCTGTTTAACTCCTTTATGTTTGGCCAAAACATTAGAGATATGTGACGTAATCTCAGTGACTGTGGCGCTGGGAAAAGAATGTGTTTAAATTTTTTCATGCATTCACGTGACTTATCGCACCATCCCCAATCAAGACGACCTTGACGTTCGGCGGCACAGATTCTCTCTCCATCTCTGTCTGCCTTTTCGCCACGTCACGTCATGTCTCCCATTTTCCCTTTGTTCATTTACTTCAGTCTTTGAAAGTGGTAAAAATCTGTTTGTAAGCTGTATTTCAGGTGACGTTACATTATCTTTGTATCGCTTAGGCTTCGCACCGACTTTTCCTGGCCTTTTAGACAGTTTTGGAAACGAAACAGAGTCACTCCGGTTTAGGTTGAAAGTTGCTGTTTTTTCTTGTAAAAAATGTGGACTTCTTACCACTGGATGACACAGGGATTGTATCGTGCAGTCCTTTTTCAGATTCCAAAGCAAATATCCGTTCTGCTTGTTTAGCTCATGAGCTCATTTCTTGTTGAAATTTCCAACAGCGTTTACAGGAGTTTGTTTCTCTTCTCACGGACATGTCGCTGGTTCGTCAGATTTGTTGATTAAAACTCGAAAAATGCTCTAAAAATCCTTGGTTGACTTAAAAAAGTCATCATAAAAAATGTTTGGAAGACATAAACTGATTTAAAAGCAAAAGAAATAAGGAAAGCAGCTGAAGCAAGCAGGAGCAAGCAGGGAAGCGTCTGCACTCTTCGGAAGCAGGAAGTCTATCAAGGTTCGGGAGTGGCCAAGTCAGTCTCCAGACCTAAATCCTGTGGGTCCCCTGGGGCCCATGGATCCCCCGGGTCACCTAGGTCCCATGGGTTACAAGCGAGTCGGGTTTGGGTGGGCCAAGAAAGGATAATTTCATTGCAGGGCACTTTCTGGGGGTTATAAAAGGCTAACAGGCGTATAGCACGTCTGCGGTCCACGTGTGGAGATACTTTCAGACCGTCTCGATCCCCTCTAAAATGAACTAGAGGAAACGAGCCTTTTTAAATTAAAATCATTTTATGCCTTTTAATGATTTTAAAGCACTGGTCAAGGACCACCCACAGTGCCGATGCACTTGTTTTATATAATTTGATCTCATATTGTATGTATAAATGTGTTTTTATGTATTGGTCAATTTTATTGCATGTTTTATTTGTCTTTTAGTATCCTGCGTTTGTTGTTTATGTTGTGTTGCGTTTTAACAGGGACCCATGAAAAAAAGAACTTTTCTTGTTGGGTTTTCCCTGTATAAATAAAATAAAATGAATGAAAATATTACCTGTCCTCTGTCTCTCACTGTCAGCCAATCACAACCCACTACCTTTGTGTCTCTCTGGATTCCCCTCAGATAATGCAGTTTTCCACGGCTCCATCAAACATGTAAATGAACACTTTGCATTCAGAGGGAGCACGTGACCAACGCTTCCTCTGTGATGGACAGGAAACAAGCTCACAATAGGAACACATTTAGTTTATTATGAATCCACTTCCACACAAACATGACACAGATGGATCGGGATGAATATGGACATCTGACCACAGTTATTTCAATGTGCAACATCAAATATCTACAGTTAATATTTACTCAAATATCCAAGACAAAATTCAGTTATTAGCTTTTTATGGTTAGAAACGAACTGTTTAGACCCAAAAAAAAAATCACACTCTTCCTCTTAAAGCCATTTTATATATTTTATACATAAAATGGTATTTATGGGTTTCCCGATGACTAGGAGGAAAACCATTCCCAATGTTGTCTTTTCTATTGCCATGCAGTGCTAAGCACGTGTAAGACTGGTGTGTGCATTTCCGTGTACATGTGACATTGCTGAAACCCCACGTGTTCCAATGTGCCACACCTAAAATGGCTTCAAGAGGAAGAGTTTGATTTGGTGCTCATTTTTATAAATAACACAAAAACTAAAAGATGAGAAAAAATGAGACCTTCTAAAAACAGGAAGTGCCCTTTAAGCATGCTAGTTGTTGTTAGCTTTACCATGACGACAACACTCGGGTTTGGCCACAGAAAGTTGTGAAAAGCTCATAAACTCATTGTGGTGAACAATTAGTATGCTCAGAATATGTGAGAAAGTTTGGACGACTAAATGGTTTTTTTTCATGTTTTCACTGGAGTCAGTGTAACTGTCTGCAAATAACCTGCACAAAATACATGCTGAACCCGCCTTGCCTTAGTTGTACACGAGGCGTAACTCCTAACCCCTTCAGAAAAGAAGCTAATTACTTTCATAAGTAATGAATGAATTAAAGGTGCTGTATCTAATTTCTATTGTCTTAAAATGATGAAAACCCGAACTAGTTCATTTTAAACTCTTTGCAGCTGTACACATGTACCGAATCCCTTCTGAGCGTCCTAATCCACTGCCATGGGTTTGAGCGTTTGTCACCGCTTTCAGAGGCCAAAGCTGAGTTTTGCTCTGAAAACAAAAAAGCACGTGTACATAAGTATTCACAGCCTTTTCCATGACACTCTAAACTGAGCTTAGGTATATGGTTTCCCCACTGATCATCCTTGAGATGTTTCTACAGCTTGACTGGGGTCCACCAGTGGCAAATTCAGTTGGAGATGATCTGGAAACGCTCACACCTGTCTAGAGAAGGTCCCACAGTTAACAGTGACGTCAGAGCACAAACCAAGACATGAAGTCCAAGGAACTGTCTGTAGACCTCCGAGACAGGATTGTATCAAGGCACAGATCTGGAGAATGGACAGAAACATCTCTGCAGCATTGAAGGTTCCTCTGAGCACAGTGGCCTCCATCATCTGGAAATGGAAAAGGGCTGGAACCACCAAGACTATTCCTAGAACTGGGCCCGGCCAAACTGAGCATTCAGGGAGAAGGGCCTTAGTCAGGGAGGTGACCAAGAACCTGATGGTCACACTGACAGATCTCCAGTGTGTGTGTTTTTGTTTTGTTTTTGATAAATAATTGAAACAACATTTCAAGTTGTTATTATGGGGTATTGTTGAAGCGAATAATGAATCAAATCTGGAATAAGGCTGTAAAATACCAAAATGTGGGGGGAAAACAAAAAAAGGTGTGCGTGTGTGTGTGTGTGTGTATAATTCTTCAGTTGCTGGTTCAAACTTAAGGCACACAATAGATAATATGTTCATAATAAAACACAAAGTTAAAGTGCA
The DNA here is from genome assembly GCA_015082035.1 of Chaenogobius annularis. Taxonomy (NCBI): domain Eukaryota; kingdom Metazoa; phylum Chordata; class Actinopteri; order Gobiiformes; family Gobiidae; genus Chaenogobius; species Chaenogobius annularis. The sequence continues at coordinate 171,082 of BJKM01000326.1, forward strand.
GTCGTTAACAATACTATAACTAGACTTCATATTTCACAATCCTTCAGAACACACCCGTCCTTCATGCTCGGTCAAAGAACGTGTGATAGTGTTTCATTTTTCACATTTATCAGCTGCTTTACTGCTGCGTATTTTAGTGAACTGATTTCAAATCATGTCCAGACTAATGAAATGAAATATTATAACTTGCATTATGTATGTGGTTATACTTAAAACGGCATACATTTGAGTGAGGGCTGCACAATATTAAAACAACTATCTGCGTTATCAGCATGGTATAGCAAATGCAATACATCTGGAGAAACCACATGTCAACTGACACAGAAATATACTGACAAAGCCTAAAACAGACATGTGTGGTGAGTAGTAAAACACGTGTCCATGGTTTAGTTGAAATAAAATGGTGTTAAATTAGAATTGATACGCTTCAATTGCTGCAGTGGTCTCTTAAACTGGACCATACCCATTGGAATGAAGCCAATATAATGGTCCAACGTAGTATGGAGGTACATACGAATGAGGGATTACAGCGATATGTAGGTAAATAATAATTCAACATTTGGTCCGTAATATCTGCTGAATGGAAGTGTTGAACTCAATTTGACTCAGGTGAAGCGAAAGTGAAGCCACATGAGGACATCCCGGAGTATGTTTACAGACCAAACAGCTTTTTCATGAAAAACTCTAAATGTACATGAGGTCATTCCTACTTTGGCCAAGTCAATCTCGCACTCGATAATCAATTTGCTGTGGTTACATAATCTGAGCCTTCAATTTAAAACTAAGATGAAAAACAGGTCAGAATTCTCAGGTCGTTGCATTGAAACGGTCAGATTTGTTGACCTGGTTCATATCAATGGGCCTATCCACGTGAAACAAAGATACTCTTCTCTAGCAGCATAAAGAAACTAAACTGAAATCTTTTTTTTTCACAATAGCTTCAGAAAGTGCCATTATTCAACCCCAAAGATGCGATTGTTGTCAGTTAAATGTTTGTGGAGCTGATCCAAAAAAATATTGAGATTTCAACATCATCATTTGGATATTTCTTCCATAAACAGTACAAACCTTTCCTCCATCTTAAATGATGACAACATCAGAATGTGAACAGAACCTATTCGTCCATTTTCAGTTCGTGTTAGTGCTTCTTACTTCATTCTTTTTCTTTTTTCTATAGATCTTGAACATAAAAATTCAGCCATGTTACAAAAAAGTGCTGCGGTGATAGTACAAAAGCCACTTGGTGAAAATCAGGTGTCATATCTCTCTTAGTCTTCTCAGATTACATGCTATGCCCTGTAAATCCAACTCCTCTTCCGCTTTCTGGACCGGCAGCACTTTATCAGGAGTATTAGCATGACAATTAGCGCCAGCATGACCACCAGCACCATGATCACGTTCACGCTTCCATTCTGAAGGCTCTCGCACATCTCCTGGGTCACCTTCTCGATGTTCACTGGCTCTGAGTCCTCCAGGTAGACGCAGGTGACGGCCTCGATGTCCGGTACCACCACAGCTGAATGCTGGAGCATGTGTAAGAACGGTAAATTGGAACAGCAGCTGAGAGGGTTGGAGCCCACGTAAAGAGTCTTGAGAGAACGTTCCAGAGCAAGAACTGTGCCATAGTCCAAGGTGACCAGGTGGTTGTTCTGAAGGTTTAAGGACTCGATGGAAGATTCACGGTTCCACTTGGGGAGGGTAGTCAATTGGTTGGTGGACAAATCAACATGCTTCAAATTTGTAAGAGAAGACAAGTCAGAGGTTATCACCGTTATATTGTTTTCCTTCAGAAAGAGGTGCACCAGAGAGTTTTCCAGTCCCGAAAAGGAATCTCGATGCAAGACCAAACCAGGATTGAGCGAAATATCTAGATGTTTAAGGGGAGTGTTCCTGAAAGCGCTGACTGGAATTGTCTGAAGGTTGTTCTCCGAAAGATCAAGATACTCCAAATTGGGAATGAACTCAAACGAAACACAAGATCCGTAGATGTTGTGCGGACAAATGTGGATGTCGTTCTGCTGGAGGTGCAGCAACCTGAGATTGGAAAGACTTTGGAAAGTCTTAAAGTCCAACGTGGTGAGGCTATTTCCATTCAAATAAAGCTCTTCAACTGATGGCAGACTTCTTTGGGTAATTCGAAAGGTTTGTAAGGAGTTATCACTAAGGTTAAGGATGCGAACTTTGGGCAAAAGATCCCTGGTAAGAGAGAAAGATGTGATACAGTTGTTGCTAACATTCAGGACTTCAAGTGACAGCATTGTGTAGAAAAGACATTCGGGTAAGCTTTGGAAATTGTTGTAGCTCATATCCAGGTATATCAAATGATGGAAACAAGTATGATGCTTCATTAAACTTGGAGGTGGTGCTAGACACGTACACAGGAAGAAGATCTGTCCACTGTAGCTCCCGGTGACATTAACGCTTTGAATTTGATTTCGAGATACGTCCAGGTATTCCAGCTTGTTTTTTCTAGGAATAAGCGGTAGAAGAGGCAGTTTGTTTTGGCTCAAGTCAAGGTTAACCAGTTCATAGATCTCGTCGGATGGTGAGCTTTGGAACATCTCCAAGCTGTTCTGGCTGAGGTTGAGGCTCTTTAGGTTGTAGAGGTTGAAATCTGTGATGCAGTTGATGGAATTCTTGGACAAGTCAAGATCTGATAAATGATTTAGTAAGTCGAAAGCACCGTCTTCAATCTCCATGATGACATTGTTGTGAAGGTTCACGTTCCTCAAAGATAAGGATCCTCGAAAATCATCTCTGGATATTTTGGTGATGCTGTTACCACTCAGAGAAAGATTGACCAACAACGGGGAATCGCTCAAGAAATTGTTAGTCATATCGGTGTATAGTCCATTGCTAGATAGATCCAAAGACTCAATAGTTCCAAGTGTCCCAATTTTGGTTTTGTGCACGGCAAAGTCATTCAGGTGATTGCGGGATAGGTCCAGAATTTTGAGCTGGGTCATGTCAGTGAACAGGCCAGGTTGAATGAAGCGAATCTTGTTGCCGTGGAGGTTGAGGCGGTGCATGTTTTTGTGGAAGGCGAGGGTCTCTTGGCTGAGGTTCTGCAGCTGGTTGCGGGATAGGTCCAAGGTGTGGATGCCCTGGGGGAGGTCCTGGGGGGTGCTGTGGAGGTCCATGTCATTGCAGAACACGTCCTTCTGGACCTAGGAGCATACAAACATACAAAACGTAAAAATGGGGTGGAGGATGAACGGACATGCTTGCAGTATTTAGTCATGATTATTGAGAGGGGAAATATTTCGATTTTCTTCACAGCGATAATGTTTTTCTATACCTCAACTTGCAACTATTTCTGTGAGAGGAAAATGTGTCAATTAAGAATTAATTTACCTACCAAGCTCCATGGGAGGGGCTTGAGTCTTTACAGAAAGTCAGTTTACCGCTTTCATTTGGCTCCCATCAACAACAAACAACTTTGTGGAGGACAAAAACCTTCAGCCTATTTTAGCAGAAATACAGGCTATTTTGTTTTTCAAATCACGCAGAGGGAAGAGTTTTGTGTATTTGTGGACCGAAAGGATGTAGGTGCTTTTGCTCTGTACTTTAGCTAACCAAAGTTGGATTCCTTGGCTTGTTCCGCTGCTGTGAACAATCTGCAAATATTTGTCATGACGATGTGCCTTTTCCCGACCTGCATTAACCAGGTTAGCTAATGTTCTGATGTCCCTAGACCAGTTCTATTCTCCGGCCCCTCTAGTTATGACGCGACCTGAGCCACTGTCACTTTTACAATCCATGTTAAGGATGTTATATATATATATATATATATATATATATATATATATATATATAGTATACACAAAGTAATGATAAGAAAGTAAAACATTTTGAAACGACATTTTGTAAAATAACTAGACTTTATCACCCACTAAATGTGTGTTCTTTATTTTCTTCTCAGTATTCCTTGTTCTTGGATTCAGACTGCTGCCAGACCACTTGGCCAGTATTGTAACTCTTCTTTTATAGTTTTAATTTAATTTGTGAACATTCCATCAACTAAACTTTGCAACATTATTTTAAAAAAAGAGGCAATAAAATGAGCTTATAACCCAGGGCGTTTTTAAAACCCAGTTTTGAGCTGGCTGAAAAAGTTCTGTTCACATAGAAGGTTATCATTAGTCTCAATTAAAGATTATTAAGCCTTGCACAACTGTCAGTCCAGATAACAAATTCCATATCTACATATATATAATGAATGCTATTTTATTTAGGCCTATTGGCTTCTCCCTTTTTCCACGCAGAGTCCACAGTAAACCAGATGCACTGTGATTTGGCATATGATTTGTGCTGGATGCCCTACCAGTCACAACCAGCTACATTAGCCTACTGAGACTGGGCTGTGGTGAGCTATGGGGATTCTGATCCAGATTTAGTGTCTTGCTCAGAGACACAACAACAGTATGCATCTGTCTGTCTAGCTCAGGGTTGGCCCAAACTTTATTCCTGTGTGAGAAAATATATTTCTAAATATATAGTATTAATGCCACATTTAAGAAGTGGATCTGAGATTCTATGATTAAATTCTCTCTCCTTCTTATCATTTGATCTCTTTTGCAACTACCGACAGTCAGCACAACATTTTATAAAACAGTCATTTTTGAAAGGAGACTTGCTTTTTTCAGGTACTTAGTATGGAACTATAACATAAGTAGATCACGATTTTACATTTTGTTAATTGCAAAAACATCTTAATAATGGACTTCCTGTTCAAAACTACAGGACTTCAATAGAGTGGTTTTAAGATGAAGATGCACAGCACTCTGGGGTCCTGAACTCGAGTGTCTTCTGTTGTTGATAAAGCCTCTTTGAAGTGGCTGTTTAGTCTCCCCTATGTGGCGCTCTTACAACTTTCTTTCACTGCATTGGATAGAATACACTACATTGCTCTGTTTTTGTTGTGTCGGCATCTTTCCTTAGGGTGAACCAGTTTTTGTCTTAACGTGTTCCTGGTCCAGTCCCGAGACATAAGGGACAGGGGCTCCATTTCTTCTGGTTCTGTTCCTTTTTTGTCCTTTTGTCCTGCTTTTTGGTTCTTTTAACTTGTTTAAGAGCCCAAGCCGGTATCCACAGGCTGAGAGAGCATTCCGGATATGTTTTTCTTCCTTCTCTGGCCCTCTGAGCTGGTGGGCAGTTTTTTTGGGCTTTGTGTTGTAGTGTCCTGATCACCCCCAACTTGTGCTGTAGTGGGATGCTCTCTCAGCCTGCGGTTACCTGCTCTAGAAACTGTAAACAGCCATTATCAGGAGGTTCTGCCGGTGGGCAGGGCTTACTCAGAGTAGTTTAAATATCAGAGTTCTCAGACTAGATCCACAGATTGAGTCGAAACTCATCTTTTTTGTCTAAAAAGAAAACAGTGTCCAGGTGCCTACAACTGAAACTTTTTCTACAATGGATCACTCCTCGTCCAGAGCCCTGGAGACGTACAGGTCCTGCAGAGATGGAAGTCTGCAGTCGATCACCTTCTCAGCAGAACGCACAATGCGCTGTAGTCTCTGTTTGTCCCTGGCTGTGGCTCCAGCAGAGGGCGCTGTAGTCTCTGTTTGTCCCTATCTGTGGCTCCAGCAGAGGCGCTGTAGTCTCTGTTTGTCCCTGGCTGTGGCTCCAGCGTACCACACGGTGATGGAGGAGGTGAGGATGGACTCAATGATGGCCGTGTAAAACTGCACCATCATCTGCACTGGCAGCTTGGCTTTCCTCAGCTGCCGCAGAAAGTACATCCTCTGCTGGGCCTTCTTGATGAGGGAGCTGATGGAGGGCTCCACTTGAGGTCCTGGATGATGGTGGTGCCGAGGAAGCGGAAGCGGAAGTAGTCCATGGTGGTGATGGGGGAGTCTGTCATGACGAGGGGGGGCTGGGGGGCTGTGACTTTCCTGAAGTCCACGATCATCTCCACTGTCTTCTGGGCGTTGAACTCCAGATTGTTACCGCCTGCACCAGGAACCTAGCCGGTCCACCTCCCTCCTGTAGACAGACTCACCCCGTCCGAGATGAGCCGATGAGGGTGGTATCGTCCGCAAACTTGTTGAGTTTTACGGAGTCGTGGCTGGAGGTGCAGCAGTTTGTGTACAGGGAGAAGAGCAGAGGAGAAAGTACACAGCCCTGTGGAGCTCCTGTGCTGATAGTCCGAGTGTCTGAGACATTCTTCCCCAGCCGCACGCACTGCCACTGATCCATCAGGAAGTCAGTGATCCCCTGCAGGTGGAGTCAGGCACGTTGAGCTGGGAGAGCTTGTCCTGGAGCAGAGCAGGGAGGATGGTGTTGATGAAGAGTGAAGTCCACAAACAGGATCCTGGCGTAGGTTCCCGGGGAGTCCAGATGCTGCAGGATGAAGTGGAGTGCCAGGTTGATGGCGTCGTCTACAGACCTGTTGGCTCTGTAGGCGAACTACAGGGGGTCCAGCAGGGGGTCCAGCAGGGAGGAGGTGAAGGACTTAAAGTTTTGGTGTGAACCAGGGTTTGTCATTATTATTGAAGGTTACTTTTGTGCAACAGTTTTCGGAATATTTCCGGCTGTACTGCTCTATCAATAAATCCTCGGCCCAGTTTTATGTTTCTAGTTTACAACATGAAATCCCCATGATTCAGACATGTTTCATCTGTTGACTCAGCCCTACGGATGCACATTTTACTGATTGCAAATGTTATAAATATGTGGTTGTTTATCACCAAAATGCCCTCTCTCCTCCACTTTCAAGTGTAGCCATATGATTTCGTAATCGCACATCCAAATATTTGACTTCTTAAGTGTAGTTGTAATGGAGACCATATGTGCGGCCTGTTTGTCCAGAGTGGGCTCGTAAAGCTGTCTCCCTCTGCTAGCATGTGTTAGCGCTCAAGCTCACGGGGCAGGGGCTACTTTGGGGTCAGAGTTTAGACCTGGGGGACGTGGAGGACTCTCGGTGTAGTATGCAGATCACTGCTGGAATTTAGGAAGAGGGATAATATGATAAAGATATGTCATGTCATTGTGTGTGATGAGTTTAAAGGGAAAGTAAGTTGTTCTGGCCTCCGAGAGCAGCTGTTTTCCATCACTGACACTAGCGCTTGTAGGCGAAAAGTTTAGGACGCCTATTAATTCTCAGAGGTACACAGCACTGTTTTATGTAGGACTCATTGCCACGTTTTGACTTCAGAAACTGTGCAGCGAGCTTTCACTCATGTATTAAACAGAGCATGTGCTGGTTGTATGCATGTTATACTTAACTAAACATTTTGATCATTCAAGTTTTTTATTTTTTGCAGAAAACACAGAACCTCCCTTTTTTGGGGGTCAATTTTTGCATAAAAATACCAACAACATAACATGAAGGAAGTTTGAATGCTAAAATAATCATACTTTCTGAATGCCTGACCTGGTCAGATCACTAAAGCTAAGCAGGGCAAGGCCTGGTTAGTACTTTGGATGGGAGACACACAGTGGAGCAGTGGCTCTAGTGCAAACTGTCAATGTGACCTTAGGCAAGACACTTTCCCCACATGCCTAGTGTGAATTTGGTGGTGGGAGGGGCTCGGCAGCCTCGCCCCAGGGCAGCTGTGGCTATAACTGGGGATAAATAATGCATGAAAGAAAGAATCTTGGAATATCTAGAAAAGACAAATCCATTATTATTTAGTCTAGTGAAAGGAACAATTTCTTTTGATTAAGTTTCTGTTGAGGAGGAGACGATCTGTTATTCTGTTTCCACGGTTTAACTGATTAAACAAAGACTTATTTGATCTATATTATTCTTACTGGGATACTAATATTTTATTTTAATTTCTTAACTTTATTATGCCAACTCTATTTTCCTCTGCTGGTTGGCTGCATGTTTGTAATTAAAAAATCTCCCCTTGTGGATGAATTAAAGCCATTCTGATTCTTAAAAAAGTGAACTAAAAACTGCTCAATCTAATTTAATCTAAAGCTTGTTCATTACATTTCAATCAGGCTTTTCCTGAAAAAAGCAGGACGTATGCAGTACATGACGCGAGTATTTGTTCTCTTCCATGTATGTGTAGATACAGTATGTCTCTTTACGTCATGTAGACACAAAGCTGAAGTTCACAGTGAAAATACTCTCCATGCTAATGTCCTGTTTGAGGCAGATCAACAAAACAGGAAGTGGAAACACCAGTGCTAAATATAGACACAGACGTGGTAGAAGCTGAAGGGAAGCGGACAGTGACCTCTGAGACCAACACTACACTACGTCTGAGTCCGATCATTGCACTATTCAACTCAGGTAATATTATCTTTTCCTGCTGCCAAACCTACATTCCACAGGTATCCATCTATTGTTTCCATTGCATGACTTTTATGTCCCACATACAAAGTCAATGCCAAAGTGGGATGCCAATGCCGAAAACTATTTGCAGTGTAGCCTTCCAACTCTCCGGGACCTGTACGTTTCCCACCAAGTACCAACTACTTTTTACTATTATTCTTCTTATTCTTATTATTATTACACATTGTTATAATGTATGTTACACTTAACGCCGAAGCTGGTAAGTGACTGGTTTGTGAATTTTGTTCACTGACAACGGCAACAGCAGTTTTCTGATTTCTGATAGTGATGGGCCGCAACAATGTCTCCACACATCCAGAGCTCAGTTTTGTGGAGTCAATTTTCACATCAGGCCAATGACACAATATGAGAAATATAATTTAAAAACGGTTTAAACGGTGGGCCCTCTAACATTTTGTAAACAAGACCAGAGAGAGAACAACAGACACAAATCAAAATCAGCAGACATCCAACAAAACATCGAAACTAATACAACCAAAACAAATGTCCCACTTTGCCTACAGTCTGTCAAATTTGTCCATTTTCAAATTGAGTCCGAATGTGATCTTTTCTTTTTTTCCGATTGTCCAGTACAAGTGCATTTTGTGTCATCCATTTTTTGTGAGGGAATTTTTCGCTGCAGCCAGGAGGATGCTCCAGAGGTAACTGTTTATTGTGTCCATGGCAGGAGTTTCAGGCCCAAGTACATATTTTTGAAATTCAGTGTCAAAAACTTTATTGATTGCTTTATTCCACTCATCAAACAGCCGGTTGGGGATGGAAATCGGGAGTCTAGACTAGATAGAGAAACCTGGGCAAAACAATCATTTTTATAGTTTAAACCCTCTGACTTAGACTTAAGTAGGGGATAAGATTCCATTTTTCAAGATCTTTCTTTACAGTGGAGAAAAGTGGAGTATAGTTTTTCTCTAAGATTGTTGTTAGGTCTCTATGGAGTTCCACATCTAAATATTTAAAGGATCCCATTTTCCATTTAAATGGATAAGTCTTTCTAAAGGTCAGAGGGGGGCGCCAGTTAGAGAGAATTTCAGTTTTTGGTACATTTAAATTGTATCCAGACATTGGACCAACTTCTTGTAGAAAATGCTTCACATTGGGTATGGAAATGTCTGGTTTGGTCAAATACAATAGAACATCATCTGCAGCAGGCAATTTTATGTTCCGTCCCATCAACTGTAACACAGTGAATTATTTTTGATTAATAAATTGGGCCAATGGTTCCAAATACAAAGCAAACAGGAGGGGAGACCAGGCACAGCCCTGCCTGACTTTTGAGCCAATTGACATGGTGTGAATTTATTTTTTTTACAGAATTCTTTCCAAACATTTGACCGTATGTTCCTCCATTATATATATTCTCCCACTCTTCATCCGTCAAAACAAAAACACCTTCTCTTGTCAATATTATTCAATCTTTTATATAACTTTGATATTAATATCCCATTTTGGTAAGAAAAAACGTTATACCTTTTGTGAGCAAGATTTTAATTGGATTCATAAGTCAAAGATGTAATGTGTTTTCATTTTTATATTTTTATATTGTGTGTTTGCCATAAGCCCAATACCTGCTCCATTAAGCACTGCTCTCGTCGCCACAGGCAACACATATCAAATAAATCCAGACCAGATGGATAAACACAAGCAGACCTGGAGAGAGAGAGAGAGAGAGATCAAGAGAGGGAGCAAGAGAGAGAGGGATCGAGGGGGAGTTCGAGAGATTGGGAGAGCAAACGAGCAGGAAAGAGAGAGGAGAGAGAGAAAAGGAAAGAGAGAGGAGAGGGAGAGCAGAAAATAGAGAGGAGAGAGAGAGAAGGAAAGAGAGAGGAGAGAGAGAGAAGGAAAGAGAGGAGAGGGAGAGAGAAAAACAGAGCAAAAATGCGAGCGAAAAAGTAGTAAAGCGAGAGAGTGGGAAAGAGAGCAACAGAGAGAAAGAGGGAGAGAGAGAGCGGTAAAGAGATAGCGAGAGTGTGAAAGAGAGTGAGTGGGAGAGAGCAAGCAAGAGTGAATGAGCAAGACATTGGGAGAGCGAGAACAGGCGGGAGGAGAGCGAGAGAGCGAGAGAGCGAGCGAGAGAGCGAGAGAGCGAGAGAGCGAGCGAGAGAGCGAGCGAGCGAGAGAGCGAGCGAGAGAGAAGCAGGCGAGAGACGAGAGCGAGAGAGAGCGAGCGCGAGCGAGCAGAGAGAGAGAGAGCGAGCGAGAGAGCGGCGAGAGAAGAGAGCGAGAGAGAGAGCGAGAGAGAGAGAGAGCGAGCGAGAGAGAGAGCGAGCGAGAGAGAGAGCGAGCGAGAGAGAGAGCGAGCGAGAGAGAGAGCGAGACGAGAGAGCAGAGCGAAGAGAGAGCCGAGCGAGAGAGAGAGAGCGCGCGAGCGAGCGAGACTGAGAGAGAGAGAGCGAGAGAGCGAGCGAGAGAGCGGGCGAGAGAGAGAGCGAGAGCGAGAGAGAGAGCGGCGAGAGAGAGAGCGAGAGAGCGAGCGACGAGAGCGGCGCCGAGAGGAGAGCGAGAGAGAGAGCGAGCAGAGAGAGGCGAGCGAGAGAGTGAGCGAGAGAGCGGACCGAGCGAGAGAGAGCGAGAGAGAGCGAAAGAAGCTGAGAGAGCGAGAGAGAGAAGAGACGAGCGAGAGAGCGAGAGAGCGAGGAGAGAGCGAGTGAGAGACGAGCGAGAGAGAGAGCGAGAGAGAGAGCGAGCGAGAGAGCGAGCGAGAGAGCGAGCGAGAGAGAGAGAGCGAGAGAGCGAGAGAGAGAGCGGGCGAGAGAGAGAGCGAGGAGACGAGCGAGAGAGCGCGCGAGAGAGAGCAGCGAGAGAGAGCGGCGAGAGAGCGGCGAGAGGAGAGCGAGAGAGAGAGAGATGAGAGGGCGAGCCAGAGCGAGAGAGAGAAGAGAGAGAGGAGAGAGCGAGAGAGCGAAGAGAGAGAGAGGAGAGCAGAGAGAGGAGAGAGAGAGCGAGCGAGGAGAGAGCGAGCGAGAGAGAGCGAGGAGAGAGAGCGAGCGCGAGGAGAGCGAGAGAGACGAGAGAGAGAGAGCGAGCGAGAGAGCGAGCGAGAGAGAGAGCGAGCGAGAGAGCGAGCGAGCGAGAGCGAGCGAGAGAAGAGAGAGAGACGAGCGAAGATGAGCTGAGAGAGAGAGCCGAGAGAGAGAGCGAGCGAGAGAAAGAGCGAGCGAGAGAGCGAGCGAGAGAGAGAGCGAGCGAGAGAGCGAGCGAGAGAAAGAGCGGGCGAGAAAGAGAGCGAGAGAGCGAGCGAGCGAGAGAGAGCGAGAGAGAGAGCGGGGAGAGCGAGAGAGAGAGCGAGAGAGAGAGAGAGCGAGCGAGTGAGCGAGAGAGCGAGCGAGAGAGTGAGCGAGCGAGAGAGCGAGCGAGAGAGAGAGAGAGAGCGAGCGAGAGAGCGAGAGAGCGAGAGAGCGAGAGAGAGAGCGAGGCTTCCGATTCTGACGCGTCTCAATCAGGGGAGTCAAACCCATTTTGGGTCGCGGGCCGAACATAATGTAAAAAATAAAACCATAGAAAATATACAAATAAATGGCTTTATGTGGCCGTAATAGTAATAGTAATAGTAATAGTAATAGTAATAGTAATTGTTGCACAAATCTGCAGCAGAACATATTTGGGACTATGGCTCTGTTTGTCTCTTTGTCTCATTTACACAGCATGAAATGACCTTGTCACAATAAAGCTGCTTCTGTAGCTGGAAGACACAGAGGCCTTTATTTTGTAAGTGTCATAGGAAGTGAGCGAAGCTTCCACAGATAGCAGAGGAACTTCAGTCTAGTCTCGGAGAGTGGCTCCGTCGGACTCGTTGTTCACATCTGACCCTGGGCACATGCCGCTGACCTGTCCTGTCACTTCTCTCATGTTGGAGCTGGACTTACGCTTGCTCCACACTGGGCCTAAAAGTTACACGTGGTCCTTCTGGTGCACTGGTCGTAACTATAAATTGGTCTTAACATTCAGATTTAAGTTAGACGTAGCTTAAGACCAGTCTTACGACCAGGTGGTCCCCCCTGCCTCCCATTGTGACATGTCATCGAAAAAACAGGAAATGAAGGCGTTTTCAACGGCGTGCAACGCGGAGGCCATAAGAAATTAAGAAAAAAAATAGCTGATTATTTATGTCTCCAATGTCTGCAGATGCGGAAAGTGTTGTTTGGAGCTCAATCAGACGCAAAACCTAGGAAAAGTACTTTTTGGAAAGAAAAAAAAGTCAAAGTGGCGCCGCCAGTTCCATCCAATATGGCCGACTTCCTGTCTGTCGAACAGCGATTACTGCCTGTTTGTGTTTTAATCGTTACAGGGAGCTCTATCACTGTTCTAAATTGCATATGCCTTGGCCAAAGTTGACATGTCTCATTTCCTTCCTTTTTTTGCTATAGGTGGCGAAGTTGAGTTGAGTCGCGATGGACGATCTCGCGGGCTGAATTTTTCAAAACTGCGATAACAAAACCCCCAAAGAACAATGGCTCTTGCCATTTTATGTCTTGAGACAAAAATAAGATCCTGGATTTGGATCACGTAGACACAATCTCACATTTGTAGGGCTCCAAGAGGGAGAAGAATGAGACAATACTGAAAGTTATCTGGAGAAGATCATCGCAGAGCTCCTTGAAGGCTCAGGAAAGAGCAATTGAAAGAGCACATGGCCAGGGCAAACCAAGACCAGCTTCTGATAAACCACAAGGCCTGATTATGAGGTTTCTTAATGATCGTGTGAAGGAACGTGTCATGAAGGTAGAACAATTTAAAGGAGACCTCCAGAATAAAGTCTTCTTCGCTCCAGATATTCTATACGAGGTCTGTTCAACAGCAAGGAAAGTTCCACCACATCTGTGAGGAGCTCAGGAAGAGAAAACTGAGACATGGATTCTCTTTCCCGCGACTCTTCTGGTGACTTTTGAAGGTAAAACACACGTGCTCAGAACACCAGGAGAAGCAGAGGTGCTCCTCAGGAAGATGCAAAACACAGATAAATGAACAGTACAGAGGATGGAGCCACCAGCGTGGGGTGTGTGAGTTCAGGTTGTGGTCACATGGTGATACATTTCTATTGATTTGAAGAGACTGATGATAGAGATGTGATTTATTTGTTTTTGACATCACACTTCATGCTCCATGTTGGTCTGCTTTAGGACAGAAACTCTGTGTTCAGTTACATCCACTCATCGGAGTGCCAAATGTGAAAGATTGGAAATACATGTAGAGGGCTGCAGGGGGCGTGGTGGACTGGGAAGGTGGTTTGTCCAGTTCTTTTTGAGGACTGGAGCCAGGAGCGGCCGGCGAGCTTTCGGAGGCCCTTCATTTGGGTTCAAAGCATGCTTTCAGCATTAACCCTTTTGTTTTCTATTTTATAATTTCATCTGTTTCCTTTTTGTAGTCCCTGTGTTTTTTGTTGTTGTGTTCGACCAGAGTTTAGATTATCGATGGCAGAATCAATACTTTCAACCCAAAGGTATCGGAAGTTTTACAAGTGGCATCTTTTAACGTTAAAGGCATAGTCAACCCAATCAAACGATCAAAAATTTAAAGAAAATTAGAAAAGAAAGAACAGACATTATGTTTTTACAATAGACCCATTTGAGCGACACTGAACATCAAAAACTAACCAAATTTTGTTATAAAAATATAATATTATTAATTATACAGGAATTTTGTTGGAAAAATGTGTCACATTTTTTCATAACACCATGTCTAAGTGCCCATTATTCACAAAGAAATAAAAACTGTTGGAGAAACAACGCCACCAGGAGGCAAACCACTATCACTCTGCTCAGAAATATGTAACTGAAATCAAAAAAGAGCTGCAAAATGTTGGCATTGCTATTCCATTTGATTTCAGAACTATGTATTTGGGCCTTATAACTCCTACACAAGACACAATAGATGGATACCTTGCATACTCCTGGCTGTAAGAAAGAAGTCTATTAGTAAAAAAATGGATGACTCAAACTGCACTGACGGTCAGGGACTGGCCCGACATTATAACTGACATACAGGAAATGGAGAGGACGCTTGCGTTGGCGTCTGTGACTTCACTTTGATTTCGATGTCTTGTTGAGATTCTATTTTCTGGTTTTGTTCAGTTTTCTATCTTTGAGAAGAAGACAAAAAGGAACGAAAAAACAGTGAGAAAGACTTTCATCCGTCAGTTTTACCAAGACTCAAGTGTCCAAGTGTGTGAAAGTCAAATATAAAATGTGCAGTTACCACAGAGCAGGGGTGGGCCAGGGGTCCAGGAGGTCCAGGAGGTCCAGGAGGTCCAGGAGGTCCAGGAGGTCCAGCGGGTCCAGGAGTAGGTCCAAGAGGTCGAGAGGAGGCCAAGACACAGCACAGGAGGACCAGGAGGACAGCAAGGGCCATGATACTGTATCCACATGCAATGTATGTGTTACATACATGGAGGACAGAGGACAGGGGACAGGGGGGGACAGAGGACAGGGACAGACAGGGGACAGGGACAGAGGACAGGGGACAGGGGACAGGGGACAGAGGGACAGGGGACAGGGGACAGGGACAGGGACAGAGGACAGAGGACAGGGGACAGAGGACAGGGACAGGGGACAGGGACAGGGGACAGAGGACAGGGATCAGCCAGGGGACAGAGGAGGAAGGGAGACAGGGGACAGGGGACAGGGGACAGAGGGGACAGGGAAGCAGGACGGGGACAGAGGACAGGGCGGAGCAGGGGACAGGGACAGGGGAACAAGGACACAGGGGACAGGTGACAGACAGGGGACGAGGGACAGGGGGACAGAGGACAGAGGACATGGAGAGACAGAGGAAGGGCAGGAGGGACAGGAGAGGACAGGGGGACAGGGGACAGGGGACAGGGCAGGACAGAAAGGACAGGGGACAGGGGACAGAGGACAGGGGACAGGGGGACAGGGACAGGGGACAGGGGATAGAGGGACAGGGGACAGGGGACAGGGGGACAGAGACAGGGGATAGGGGACAGAGGACAGGGGACAGGGGACAGGGGACAGGGGACAGGGGACAGGGGACAGAGGACTCACCGTAAACAACAGTATTTATTCTCTCGTTCTTGTCACGATTCGTCTGGAGCACAAATCAGGAGTGATTTTGTGTATTTTCTCCGACGACATGAGACGTGTTTTGTCTTAAACCAGTCTTCAAACCAGTCTTAAACCAGGTCCCGGTCCTAAAGTTCCCGGTCCTAAAGTCCCGGTCCTAAAGTCCTAGTCCGGACGCTGGGCTCCTGGGGCTCCTCTGTGTTTGGGGATCGACTCGTGTTTAGACTGAAACCAGGTCTGATCCAGGACAAAGCCAAGGCCCAGTCTGAAGTCTATACAAGAGCAAGAAACCAGGACAGCAATCTGCCCCGGAACTACACTCGAAACCGCCAGGACTAAACCAGGACTAAACCGAGACTAAACCGAGACTAAACCGAAGACTAAACCGAGACTATACCAGGACTAAACCGAGACTAACCGACGACTACTAAACGAGACTACTAAACCAGAGACTAAACCGAGACTAGAGACTAATACCAGGACTACTAACCGAGAGACTAAACCGAGACTAAACCGAGACTAAACGGAGACTAAACGAGACTAAACCGAGACTAAACGACTAAACCAGGACCTAAACCGAGACTATACACCAGGACTAAACCGAGACTATACAGGAACTACCCGAGACTAACCGAGACTAAACCGAGACTAAACCGAGACTAAACCGAGACTAAACCAGGACTAAACCGAGACTAATACCAGGACTTAAACCGAGACTAAACCGAGACTATAACCGAGACTAAACCGAGACTATCCAGGACTAAACCGATACTAAACCGAGAGACTAAACCGGAGCTAACCAGCTAACTACCGAGACTAACCGAAGACTAAACGAGACTAAACCGAGACTAAACCGAGACTAAACCGAGACTAAACCCAGACTAAACCGAGACTAAACCGACTAAACCGAGACTATAACCGAGACTAAACCAGGACTAAACCGAGACTATACCAGGACTAAACCGAGACTAAACCGAGACTAAACCGACGACTAAACCGAGACTAAACCGAGACTAAACCGAGACTAAACCGAGGACTAAACGAGACTAATACCCAGGACTAAACCGACTAAACCGAGACTAAACCGAGACTAAACCGAGACTATACCGAGGAACTAAACCGAGACTAAACCGAGACTAAACAACCGAGACTAAACCGAGACTAAAACCAGAACTAAAAACGAGACTAAACCGAGACTAAACCGGGACTAAACCGAGACTAAATTTGGACTAAACCTGAATTAAACCTGAACTAAACCTGGACTAAACCTGGACTAAACCGAGACTAAACCTGGACTAAACTTGGACTAAATCTGGACTAAACCAGTACTGAACCGAGACTAAACATGGACTAAACATGGACTAAACATGGACTAAACTGAGACTAAACCTGGACTAAAGCTGGACTAAAGCTGGACTAAAGCGAGACTAAACTTGGACTTAACCTGGATAAAAGCTGGACTGGTGTGGTTTCTGTTTTTTTAAGAGGCTGAGATACCGAGCTGGACCAGGTCTAAACAGGAAGGAGACTGAGTCAGACTGGCTCCGGTCCCAATGACGACTGTAAACAGAACCAGGCCCTTATCGGGACTGAACCAGAACCAAACCAAGACCAAATCTGGTTTTATCTAAGGACTGAACCTGACCAGAGTAAATCTGAATCAACACAAATACCAAGAACTAAACCCGGACTAAACCTGGACTAAACCAGGACTAAACCAGGTCTAAACCAGGACAAAACCAGGACTAAACCAGGTCCAAACCAGGTCTAAACCAGGTCTAAACAAGGACTAAACCAGGTCTAAACTAGGTCTAAACCACGACTAAACCACGACTAACCCAGGTCTAAACCAGGTCTAAACCAGGTCTAAACCAGGACGAAACCAGGACTAAACCAGGTCTAAACCAGGTCTAAACCAGGTCTAAACAAGGACTAAACCAGGTCTAAACTAGGTCTAAACCAGGACTAAACCAGGACTAAACCAGGTCTAAACTAGGTCTAAACCACGACTAAACCAGGACTAAACCAGGTCTAAACCACGACTAAACCAGGACTAAACCAGGTCTAAACCAGGTCTAAACCAGGACTAAACCAGGGCTAAACCAGGACTAAACCAGGTCTAAACAAGGTGTAAACCAGGTCTAAACCAGGACTAAACCTGGACTAAACCAGGTCTAAACCAGGACTAAACCAGATACACACCAGACTGTACCCACCTTGGAAGAACTGTCCTGGAGCAGGTCTAAAGCAGGTTCGTGAGGTACGACAAGTTGGAGGTCCAATCAGAGAAGACTCTCATCACGTTATCCCGCCCACTGCTGTAGGAAACACCTTATTAGGAGAGACGGGAAGTCCACTCCGGAGTCCAGATCCAGAGGCGTCCTGTACGAAGAGTCGGACCAGGATTAAACTTGAGTTTGTTTTGACTTTGGCCGATGATACTTGTGGGTGGGGCTTAGTGTTTCACGCTGACGCACAGTTTCGACCAGTTCTAAATCTGATGTTAAAAGTGCTGTCTCTGATTTCCATTGTCTTAAAAAACAGATCATTTTAAACTGCTACAAAGTTATTTCTAACTAACTGCATTCTGAGCATCGGTGTTTTTCACCGCCATGAGTTTACGCGCGTTTTGCCGCTAGCTAACAAACATTAGCATGCTAACAGCACACTTCCTGCTTCGCAAAGAATAAAACACTCCACGGCCTCCTGCTGGTGCCAGAGTCAGGACTAAACATGGACCGGCCTCCTGCTGGTGCCAGAGTCAGGACTAAACATGGACCGGCCTCCTGCTGGTGCCAGAGAGAGTCGGGACTGAACATGGGCCGGCCCCCTGCTGGTGCCAGAGTCAGGACTAAACATGGACCGGCCTCTGCTGGTGCCAGAGTCAGGACTAAACATGGACCAGGCCTCCTGCTGGTGCCAGAGTCGGGACTGAACATGGGCCGGCCTCTGCTGGTGCCAGAGTCAGGACTAAACATGGACGGCCTCCTGCTGGTGCTCAGAGTCAGGACTAAACATGGAACCGGCCTCCTGCTGGTGCCAGAGTCGGGACTGAACATGGAACGGCCTCCTGCTGGTGCCAGAGTCAGGACTAAACATGGACCGGCCTCCTGCTGGTGCCAGAGTCAGGACTAAACAATGGACGGCCTCCTGCTGGTGGCAGAGTTCGGGACTAAACATGGACGGCCTCCTGTGGTGCTCAGAGTCAGGACTAAACATGGAACGGCCCTCCTGCTGGTGCCAGAGTGGGACTAAACATGGAACGGCCTCCTCGCTGGGTGCCAGAGTCAGGACTGAACATGGACGGGGGATACTCTGCCTGGTGCCAGAGTTCGGACTAAACATGGAACACGGCCTCCTGTGGTGCTCAGAGTCAGGACTAAACATGGAACGGCCTCCTGCTGGTGCCAGAGTCGGGACTAAACATGGAACGGCCTCCTGCTGGTGCCAGAGTCAGGACTGAACATGGACCGGCCTCCTGCTGGTGCCAGAGTCAGGACTAAACATGGAACGGCCTCCTGCTGGTGCCAGAGTCGGGACTAAACATGGAACGGCCTCCTGCTGGTGCTCAGAGTCAGGACTAAACATGGAACGGCCTCTCTGCCTGGTGCCAGAGTCGGGACTAAACATGGAACGGCCTCCTGCTGGTGCCAGAGTCAGGACTGAACCATGTGATTTGGCCTCCTGCTGGTGCACAGAGTCGGGACTAAACTTGCCCTCCATATTTGTATTTATTTAATTTCCTCTTTTTGCCACAGATTCAGCATTTCTGTTGTAGTTGCACTTACCTCTGTTTTTATATATATATATATATATATATATATATATATATATAGCATTTCGGCTATATATATATATATAGCCGAAATGCTAGCTATCAGAGCTCCCGCCGTATCCGTGAGCAGAGTAAGTGGAGTGAGCAAAGCGCGCTGAGCAGCGTTTTTCAGATCATGCGAATAGTTTTTGAACAGAGTTTTGAATGTGAGGATGAAGAAGGCAGATATGTACTGGTTAAAGGGAATATCAATGGGAAAGATTTCACTGTAAATGTGTATTCTCCACCAGGGGGCGATATCACTTTCTATGCTGATGTCATGGACCTGATTGTGACCCACTCTGAGGGAACCCTAATTTGTGGCGGCGAATGGAATCTTCACATTCAGCCTACACTGGACGTGTCGAACTCAAGAGGCACTGGAGGAACAATTAACAAGAAGTTCCGTATCTTACTGAAGAATATAGAATTGATTGACATATGGAGGGAAATGAACCCTCGGGCACAACAGTATACTCTTTTTTCAAATCCACATAAACTCTGTTCCAGAATAGACTACTTTTTATTCTCCATAAAGACAGATCTAAAATCACTGAAGCAGATACAGGCACAATAGACTTAAGTGAGCTCCTGTCGACATCTCTGTGGATTTGGAGGAAAGAAGGGAAAAAAACACACTTTGGAGGTTCAATGCCACAGATCTGATCCGGAGCGTGAAGCAGCAGCAGGAGAAAAGACCACAAACATCACCAATGATCAAGGACTGGACTGACATAGGAACAGACATCAGACAAATGGAACAAAACCGGACTTAATTTGGAAATGGACAAA